>CAUDMG010003804.1:1786559-1881559 GCA_958450375.1 Homarus gammarus
TTTTTCTATTCTGACTTTTACATTATCCTTCCTCAGTTTAATGTGGAACCTAACATGACAACTCATTTATCTTTACTAGAGGGTTTTGTTATGGCCAACTGTGTGTGAGAGAGAGAGAGAGAGAGAGAGAGAGAGAGAGATTCAGTAAAATCGTCATACAATTTCATGTTAATTCAATATGTGTACAATAAATAGACAGTGTAAGTATACAATGTCCACAGACAGTACAAGTATACAATATACATAGACAGTGTGAGTATACAATATACATAGACAGTACAGTTTCGAGTAACCTGCTGAAGTTTATCCCCAGTTGATAGCCTCGAGATGATTGGTGATGTTGAGAGCAGAGGAGAAGGTTAGAGTGAGGTCAGTTGTGAGCTGAACCTACAGGCTCTCTCTCTCTCTCCTCTCTCTCTCTCTCTCTCTCTCTCTTAAACTCTTAAAATTAAATTCCCAACATTCATGAACTGTATCAGCCTCAATATCCAGCCTTTGTTGTACATTTTCAAAAGATTTTCTTGAAAGATTAACTGACATTAAAATTGGGAAACACGTCCCATTTTTACCTATTTCTTTGGGAATCAATTTGGAACCGAGATGATTACTACCAATTTGATCTCTCATTAAATGCAAGAAAACTGATCTATCTAATGACTAGGATTAATTAGTGTTTCTTAATTAGGATAATTTACTAATGAGGTGTTTTGTTTAGTTATTACACCTACCTCTCTCTCTCTCTCTCTCTCTCTCTCTCTTCTACTCATCAATAATTTAGTCAACCACCTAACAACCAGATTTCAATGGATTACACTGCTCATCCAACTCTCTCGTACAGGTCATCCATAATAGCATTCATCCATCACCCAGTCGTTATCATCAACCCATTATTTTACTCATCAAGCCCTTTGTATGCTCATCATCCATCACACTCTCACCCATCATCCACCATACACACACTCATCATCCACCCATCATTCATTTCATCATCCATTCTCCTAAAATTCCCTCAGTCATCCAACCAGTCCATTTCCTACCCCCCTAACCACCTAACCAATCCTTCACTCATCCAATCATCCATTCATCCACCAATCCATTCTCCACCATCTCACAGGTACCAGGTAGAGGCAGGTCGTGAGGGGTACCTGAGAACATCAAATAATTACAGGTAAGAGGACAGGTAAACGTGATGTCAGTAAATGAGATCCTTGTAACTACAGCTCTGGGAAGACTATCAGCTCGTTCAGTAGTTTGCTCGTTTGTTGCTCGTTTGTCTAGTGTTACTCGCCAGTGGATAGTTTTATGGTACTCGTTAAGGACTTGTTGAATTGGTCATTTGACTCGTTTTAGTCTCGTTGGTGTGTAATTTTTTAGTGTTTGTGAAATCGTTGGCTCGTTCGATAGTTTCATCATTATGTTATGCTCGCATGAGTTCGATGAGGCTGTTATTACTACCCTGGTGCTCATTGGGACCTCCCAGAACTATCCGCTCGTTGGGTAGTTGTCGTTTATTTAGTTCAGTTTGCTGGTGGGAATAATAATAATAATAATAATAATAATAATAATAATAATAATAATAATAATAATAATAATAGTGCCGTTCAGGAAGTTTGTTGGTATAGGTTGACTCGTACGAGAATATGATAATAATTGCTCATTTGTGTTGTTGATGATTGTTTGATTCCCTGACAGCCTCGTTTACTCGTTCGTGCACGTCTCAAACGCCACTAATTGCATCGTTTACGTTCGTGTCATGGGAACGCCCTTTTTTTATATTGCTGGTCTTGTTAAAACCCTGGGAAGATGCTGATGCTGTTAATGTTATTTTTCTAAGGTATTTAATTCATCTAGTTTTATCTTATTACCACTATTAATAATGCAGTTATACATTATATTACATTTATCTCTTTTTTTATCTATTAACGCTGCTGTTTCGTTAAGGATAATCTATTTTTTTGTGTTAAATAAGATTATTTCCTAAGTGCATTTAAGTCTCCTGGTAGTGTACTTAAGTGCATTTTTATCAGTTACATGACCTGTTCTTCAAGTTATTAGGAAACACGTGTTATATTTCAGTGTTTATGTATCAGTGTGTGCTGCCTGTTCATATAAATCCAGGTTTATGTTCTTTTGAGATATATACTGTGCAGTTGGGGACTTTTCCGACTGGTACAGTCAGCCTTGTCAATACACCACACCTCTCTGAGGCGTGAACTCCGAGAGTATCACTCATGAATCCGAAGCATTCACGAGTGAGGGGGAGAGGGAGGAGGCATCAATTACAAATAACAGTCCCGGAAACGGGTCCCTACTTACACACGAGGTGCACCTCAATTATTGGCAATTTTTGATGAAACGCTGTCGTCAAAATATAGCAATGTCTACCGTTTCTTCATTCAGTGGTTTACATTTACTCCCATTTGCAAGTTGATCAGTAGCTGTAGCCTCGGACAGGTTCCTCTCTGATTATGGCTGTGTTTGGAGGCCTCTGCGTCGTACTTAAACCTGTTAGCCTATGCAGGGGGCGGCCCTCACAACTCATAGAGCCTCACCCTCCTCTCTCCCGGGCTGTGGTAGTGAGAAAATTTATATTTAATAATATTCCGTAACTCTGATATTAATGAATGTTTTAAAAAGTTTCAGTTAGAAGATTCAACGACCGTCATGAATATGGCACCTGAAGCGTCATGAATATGGTACCTGAAGCGTCATCAATATGGCACCTGAAGCGTCATGAATATGGCACCTGAAGCGTCATCAATATGGCACCTGAAGCGTCATAAATATGGCACCTGAAGCGTCATCAATATGGCACCTGAAGCGTCATCAATATGGCACCTGAAGCGTCATCAATATGGCACCTGAAGCGTCATCAATATGGCACCTGAAGCGTCATCAATATGGCACCTGAAGCGTCATCAATATGGCACCTGAAGCTTCATCAATATGGCACCTGAAGCGTCATCAATGTGGCACCTGAAGCGTCATCAATATGGCACCTGAAGCTTCATCAATATGGCACCTGAAGCGTCATCAATATGGCACCTGAAGCGTCATCAATATGGCACCTGAAGCGTCATCAATATGGCACCTGAAGCGTCATCAATATGGCACCTGAAGCTTCATCAATATGGCACCTGAAGCGTCATCAATATGGCACCTGAAGCTTCATCAATATGGCACCTGAAGCGTCATCAATATGGCACCTGAAGCGTCATCAATATGGCACCTGAAGCGTCATCAATATGGCACCTGAAGCGTCATCAATATGGCACCTGAAGTGATACGAGTTTGTGACAATAGTTACTGGATCTCTTATCTTGTTGTCGTCAGCACAAGGCACCATGGTATTATTTTACTCATTACAAATATCAGCAACATTAAACATTTGCTCTCATAGATTGGCTGATGTCGTATGGGAGTTTATCACATTATACACCTATCATGTGAACTAGTCTCCTCTGGGTCAAACAGGGGGGTTTGTTTCTGCCTTTATGATGATTTGAGTGATTATCGTGACATGATATTTACGCTTACCTAGTATGATAAAAGAATGTTCTAGTTTTCACTGATATTAAGGTGATGTAAAATTAGAAGAAGCAATAATTTATAGCGGGTGGTCTGCCCTCCAACCTCTCTCCTTCCCTCCACACACACACATACACCGTCGCCTTGGAGTATCCCCACCAGCACATGTAGCGCTTCTAATATTAGAGTGCAATGCCACATATTTGACTTTAAAAATGGGTACTTTTACAATAATATTATATATAATTTACGATTCAAAACTGGATTATTTACCATTAGCCATTGCTTAGTTCTAATTCTTTCACTATATAATGATAAAGACATTCTTTGATCAAAGACATTACCAAACTGAACAAGTCTAATTTATGTTCAAACTGCTAACCACAACTTCTATTGTATCACCTGACTCACCTTCTCTCAACATGTCAACAGCTCCAGTAACCAAATATTAACTTTGCTTCAACAGTCTATGAGCTTCTACCTATAATGTCCCAGTGTTTAGGTTATTACACCTCAACATATGAAAGACTGCATTTATTAGAATATTCTTTGATTTATCACTGCATTTGTATTTTTCTAACAGTATATACACGTTTATTTCGTGTTTGATGTGTTTATATTGCTTCATATTGGCTAGGCAAACACATTGTTATGCAGAGGCAGGATTTGGTATTATATATTTTGTAAACTGTGTTTTGATAATTTTCTATTCCAAGATGCAGTTATTTTGGCAAGTTTGGGGAGATTTTCTTTTACATTTTGATGTATTACTTATGTAAGAATTTTCTAGAATGTATTGTCATTTTTGTTATGATTTACTTCCTATTTTAAGCCTCGATCAGAGTAGAGCGTTCTAGAACTTCCCAGACCTATCTGAACTGGCCTAGGGTGTTCCAGGATCGACTTTTTTTCTTTACGGTAATAGCCCACCCGGGCCAGGTCATCGACCCACAACGGGGACTGGGGGCCGAAAAAACAAGAGTATAAAGAAATAAAAAAAAGAAAAGAAATAGATTATATTAATCTACACCGCGAAGATGCCGGAAATCCAGCTTTTTAAAGTGAGACAGATTGTATGAATATTGAAACACAGAAGGCAGTGCATTCCACGGTTTGGCTGTGTGAGGAAAGAAGGACGTACGTTAACGGGTTATTAAAGTGTGACCGAAATCCACAGAGAAACGGTGGGCACCGCGGGCAAGACGAGTGTTACAACCCCACAACCTTGCTGGCGGTACACAGGATGCCAAATCCACCGAACATTGCCCGTTAAAGTACCTGTAAAAGAGAGAGAGTGAAGCAACATTGCGGCGAAGAGAAAGGGAAGAAAGATTATCAACTAAAGGAGGAGAGTTAGTAAGACGAAATACCTTTGAAACCACCCTGTCTACCAGTTGGACAGAAGAAGAGCCACCCCAGATATGAGAGCAGTACTCCAAGTTAGGACGGATGAATCCCTTAGATACTTGAAGAAAATGCTCAGGAGTGAAGTACCTACGGCATCTGTACAGCATTCCCAACTTTCGGGAGGCAGCTTTAGCAATGTTGTGGATGTGTGGCTTCCATGACATATTAGAGGAAATGGTGAGGCCTAGCATATAAAATTTAGAATTTGACAGAATGATTGCGTCCTGAAATGTAATTGGTGATGATGTACATAAGAGGCAGCGAGTGGCCTAGAGTCAGTGGACCATTTCTGCTCAGAGTGTGAAGTGCGAGCTTGGTAGTGACAACTGAAGATAATTAATTGTTGTGCAAGTATTGTGGAATTGTTGTGGCCAATAAAAAAATGAAAAGAGACTAAGGAATTGTACACTGGTAGTTCAGCTGTGAAGACATTACCCTGTGAAGAGTGTTGTGAAGAATTAGTGATGATTAAAGATCTCTACAGTTCACAAGTGTGTTTCTGTGACCTGGTGGTAATCTACCTGCCTGTTGTCTCTCTGCACACTGATACCGATCACCGGAGACTAGCGGGATAGCCAGTGGTAATTCAACTACACTTGTGAGATATCTACTGCTGGTGTAGAAACTATCTGGCCGCGGGTAACAAGCGGCGGAAGCTGGGTACGAGGCGCGAGGGTCATAACAATATATATAAATCTGTTTATTAATATTCCTTGTAATCTTTAATGGTAATAAATGTTTCAATTGTTGCAGTGCATATTACGTATATATGGTGTGAAATGCAATTATTATCCGTTGCTTTATATGTTTGGTGTCACTTGTCTTCAAATATATAATAATTGATGGAAAGAAAAGAAGTATCGGCGAATGTTTTCTCCAAAAGCTTGAATTTTTTGTGTTTTTGACGGTAAATATTTTTTCTTTCAGACATTTTTTCCGCTCACAATTTGAAAGTTAATTTCCCAAGCAGTTATATATTTACATACAATAAATTCAGTATTAAAGTGAACCAGAATTAGGTATTCTTAACAGTCTTACATGGATTTATTTGCAATATATCAATATTAATCGAACATTATATTAAGAGAAAATGAGATGCACAGAGCAAAAAAGACAACTGTATAGTAGGGTGTGTCAATTTAGGGGGTGAACTGGCTAAATTGAAAATCGAGTAATTTGGTAGCAATTTATTGTAGTCTTTAAGCATGCAAAACAATATTCTGGCATAAATTTCTTTTTTATAATAAGTCCTACCTACATCAAATGGATTTTTAAATGTACATATTTGTGAATTTATAACATAACCAGCGTTTGCACACATGTTACTGTTTCAAGTTTCAAATTATTATATTTTATTATCCGTAGTCTATTTGAAAGTAACCAATGCCTTCATACTCTCTTTGCTTTGGTTTCTTGTCATCAGTAGTCTGCTTGCTATTTGTGCTTTGATGTAACCTTCTCGCCTCTCGTGGCTGTAAACATGGCCCGCTGCTTCTGTGACCATTTTCACACATCTCTCCACACTTTGAGTGTGGGAAGGCCACTTCGGCACCTGCATTGGAGTCTCTTTAAGGTTTTTCAATTCTTGGCTAGTTAGACTTGTTGTCAATGGTGGCTCTAAGACTTCCAAACTCAAGTCAACCAATTCTGACAATTTGGTGGCATTGACGTTTATTGGGGGAACTTTTCTTGAATGAAACGAACAGTCTCCCAACTGGTCGTCATCTATTAGCGTTCCTCTAATCTTTAGAATGACTTCTACAGCCTCGGTTCGGAGATTGGTACATTGACTGCAAAGCATTGCTTGCAAAACTGCTTCTGATCGAGCATACCAAGCGGACCTTCTTGCCACAGGTAACACGATGTCCCTCACTACCTTCCTCTGTGTTCTTACTAGCTGCAATTGAAACAAAAGGTGATTGGGCCCATCCACCCACATAGGATTAAGTTTCACACTAAACCACTGGGGAAGATAAACTCCAATAATAAATTCAACAATTAACCTCAAATTCTTCAGCACTTTGCCCTTCAATTCGTGTTTGGAAATCCAAATCCTGCAGAAACGAAGAGCTGTAGTTAACCAACGGCTGTGACTGACAGGTCCAATCTCCAAGAGAGCCAATGACTGAGGCACTTCTCCTGATCTTATTGCTTGGGCAATACGATAAGCATAGGATTGATCTGTGCTGAGATCTTTGATGACTCCTTCAGACAACGCCGGAAGGGGAGGGCCAACTTCGACTTTTGGAAAGGTTGTATTTATTTCTAGTTGTGTTGCTTCATCCAGCATGATGCCAAGGGGACCTGACCACTTGTTGTTGCTCTTTGTAGGACCATCAAGTTCCTGGATGAGATGACGAAGAGGTAGCTCGCCTGTATGTAAATCACATACAATCCAAACAAGTCTTCTTCCTAGTTTTTTCTCTAAATGCGTCATTACACCCCCCCCTGCCATCCGGTGTTCACTGCAGTTGAATCTCCACCAACAGCCTGCAGTGAACTGCCAAGTCCTCTCTCCTGAACCCAACATAAAATATGATCAGCAGTGACCTCTGCATGTTTCTTCCCTTCTACTTCAGTTTCGGGAGCAAAGTGAAACAAAAACCGACCACCAGGCTCAGAACAGACAGAGTAGTGTTCTTCTTTGATGAGACCTGGAAACTTTCTGTTCACTCCCTCTACTTCTAGCAAAACTTTTGTGTCATCTATTCTTCCATCAAACAAAAGACAGGAGAGCCTTCCCTCGCTTAAATCTTTTTCATGCTGATCAGATATTTCCTTCATTATTTTTTCTTGTGCTCTTCTAATTTTATTATGATCTATGACCAAAGATACATCCTCTCGGCTGATGAGGCCTGCATCTATCCAAGCGGCAGTTGCAATTTCTGCAGCCTCACGAAGTCCAGCATGGTGGCGAATACTAGCTAAAGCAATGTTTGAAATATTTCTTGTGTTGTATTACATTTTCTTTGGTAAAGGTTCAGATGGCTCTTTGGAACTATCATCTGATGTTGCTTCCTGTTCATCAGAAGAACTATCAAAGAAGTGATAAACACCTTGACACAGCTCTTCCTCTCTTTGGATGGCTTCTTCACTCTTCATTTTCTTCTTTTGTTCCCTCTCTCGGATTTGTTCTCTCTTCTTGGCATTAGCAATCTGCTTCTTTGTTTCTGAATAATCTATTGAACCCATTTGCATACTTCCTTGGCCTTCTGCCTTTGTCCTCTGTACCTTTATAAATTCAAGCTCTAAAACGGGGATCTTCTTTTCACGAGGACAACCACAATCAATGTGGGAATTATTTTCTCTCTTACCTGAGTGAGAACAGTTGGATTCAGAACATAATTGTATGGAGCACTTGCAGGTCAAAATGTCAAACAGAGTATCAAGTGTGTGCAGAAATTCATTTTTCCTGGCCAAGTTTCTTTACCAAGTGATGTTTCAACTGCTTTGTGCCATAATTTCGTTAGTTTTAGCTCAATAGTTCGACACTGATTAATCACAGGTGGTTTGAATAGTGCATTAGCTTTTGTCCATTGATGCAGAAGAGGGACGATCATGTCATTTATGAGTTCTTTATCTGTATAGTTCCTTCTGTCCTTTGCATTTTTTTCTCGAAGGAGTAACCCTAATCTTAGCATGTCTCTCACTGTTGGAAGTTCTGATACAGGAAGCTCCTTCCCTTTACCAACTAGCAGGCTCAAGTGGGTTGACAACTGACTTCTTGTCTTCAATTTTGACATCTTCACACTATCTGACAAATAGAAAAATATTTCAATGTTTCATAATTCAATTGTTGTTTCAAAAAATATCAATTTGTTTATCAAAAATGCTGTAACAGAAATAACATAATAATTTCTTAGAACATAATGTTTTATACAATGATATAAGTAACTGCGACAATCAATATGCCCTACTTACAATAATTAAAATGTACAATTCGTCTGGTAGAGTAGGTGCAAGTGCAATGAGAGCAAACCACCGTCTATGATATCTAGAAGGAGAGTGAGCCGGGCGCCTTATCCTCACGCTTGGTACAAGTCAAAACAAGAATTAAACTGTCCCACACGGAGAGCCTGTTCATGTTCATGTTCTGACATGCATATTGTACACAAGCTATAGAACCATAAAATACTCCATAATCCATATGCTTACATGAGATTAGTTAATATCAAGTGAATAATTCTAATCAAGTCTCATTAATTTGTTGAAATACTGATATTTGAAACCTTAAGGTATAATTGATGTAGGTGAGGGTTATTTCAATTTGCCAATCTCAAGTTTAGACATAAAGAGGCACAATATTTTGACTACCAAATTTGATTTTTAACATGTTGACAAAATTGACACACCCTACTGTATAGTGGAGGTCTGCAGAGGATATGTTTTAGCCCTTAAAGGACAGCGGACATTATATGATTTTTAAGTTAATTTGATCCACTGTTTGGGTGGCTCGTGGCTGTGTTGTTTGGTTACTCTGACGATGCTAGTGGTTCGCTCCAAAGCACTGCCATTTCATTAATTGATTTTACAGAGAAATTATTATGTTTCATATTTATTAAGTAAATATGATTTCGTAGAAAAACGATTCAGCCGACCAATTGTGCAAAAAAAAAAAAAATAGAAATATCTCAATTAGGCTCGTTGTATCTGAACACCTTGGACAATTTGCTCCATTTTCTAGAGAGTGAAATATACCCCATGATGGACAGACAGCACACATGGAAATACCCACCAATAAGGGGTTAACTTAGAGTCAGTTTTACTTAATATATAACAAAAAACTTCCAGAAACTTCCGCCAGAGAAAAATGATAGATGTGATGTAAGAAAGTCATAAGCATTTTAAGGCTTAACCCTTACACTGCTCACGGCCAATAGTCCACTTTTAAGCAATGTGCAGACCCTTAATATAAACTCGAATTTTCATCCATTTATTTTTAACCTGAATGATTTTGGATTGATCAGAAAAAAATACAGCTGCTGTTTTGGCAAAGTTGGTACATTACTGTCCAAGGATTACATCTTTGAGCTGAAGATTAATTATATCTGTGTTGCGCTTATGAAAAGATCACTATTTGCTCTCATGCTGTACTGAGAAAAACCTCATATTTATGTGTACCCCACAAAAATATTTGGACTTATGGAAAAAAATGGAATGTGACGAAAGAAATGCTTTGGGGTCCATCTCTAAAGGAACAAAACTACCAAAATTAATAGATTATTCTTTCTGCTAAATTAGGGGGCATACATGAGCATTATCATGAACTGAAAAACTTTTGAACCGGATTTTTTTTCAATTGTACTGCAATTCAATATACTAATGTGTTTTCCTTCATCCGTAAAATAAAATAAAATTATAAAAAAATACATATTGACTCCAGTTTTCAGAGGAAAAAGAAAAGAAAAATGTCTTTCGACCGCACACAAGTATAGAACATAAGAACAGAAGAATGGAGGAAACTGCAGCGGGCCCATTGGCCCATACTGGGCAGTCCCATTTACACCCAACCCCTATTGCTCATATATTCATTCAACCTGTGTTTGAAGCTATCCAGCGTATTCGAGTTAATGATGATGTTTGGTAACTTGTTCCACTCGTCCGCTACTCTATTTCCAAACCAATGTTTACCTATTTCGCGCCTAAATCTAACTTTGTCTAATTTAAAACCAAGCATTGCCAGGTAAAATTGCGAGCACTAGACCCAGGGTGGGGTCGATGCATCTTTGGCTAACTGTACATTATCATTCATCTGAAAATAAAGTTTGCATGTGTTGCATTGATATACATATGTATTTTAACTGTGCCTGATAAAGAAAATCCATTTGTATTGTACTAAAAATTAGACATGAAGTTTAACTGTAATTAAAACAAAATTAGTATATCATTATTATAATTATGTGGCGAGAAGAAATACATATGTATGTCATATGTACCTGAAAACTGCATTTATATCTAATAATTACATGAACTTTACATTCACCTGAAAAACAAACACTCTATAAACCCCAGTCTAAGTGTTATTGTTACATTTAATTAAACCTGCACAATGTAACTTAACCTAACCTCAACTTAAAGCTAACAATGTTACAAGTCTTGATTTATCTCAGTACATGACTTTAACACCGCTTGGTTTCTTGCACTGGACGGTCTGCAGGGTTAGTAAGATGCACGCATTAAAAAAATAAATTAAAATAAAGTTTGCTCCCAGATAAAGCAAGGCTCAGGAGTCAAAGTTTATCCCCATTCAATTAAATAATGAATGGTGAATTTAACTGTTTATTTTAAAGTAACTTTAAATTTCGTCTTAGTGGATTTTTGTAATTTTCAACCCGACACAAATCATAAATCTGGATGTGAATATTTATAACTGCACCCTAGTATAACCTGACCTAATATTAATGATTCAAACAATTAAGTTTCAAAGAACTAGAACTTTGTACTTACCACAGATGGTTCAGAAGCTGTAACCTGTAAGACAATAATCCATTATTAGAAACACAGTTGTACTATTTAACCTCTATTATAAAAATCTTACAAAACACTACAACCCGCCATAATGTAGTAAACGAATGAACCAAGTGCAGTAGTTATACGTCTTTCACACTACTGTCCTGAAAAAAAAGATGAAACTCGCTAAGAATTTTATCGTAATACCACACGTCAGGTACTGTGCCAATGGCTTTCATCTCGGGTAAATAATAAAGAAATCGATGACCAGTTACTAATACCCTGTACATGACTCCCCACCTTACTACTAATACTAATGTCTTTAAAAAATAAGGATGGAATTTTCAATACATATTGGAACTTACTTAGAATTATGCGCTGTTTCCAACTGAACAATAACAACGAGTTATATCCCTTTGGTAGCAGTGGTTTGTGTTCAGTGAAACCTTCAATGACTCCAATGAAAAAACAAACCATCAAAGTTCTTTCATGTTCTTTTATTTTCCGCCTATACCACTACCGACGTAACCGTGACATTCTAGTAAATTAAAAAAGCTATATGTGTATGATTCTAGCTGAAAGGGACCACTGACCAAAGCTATATGTGTATGATTCTAGCTGAAAGGGACCACTGACCAAAGCTACATGTGTATGATTCTAGCTGAAAGGGACCACTGACCAAAGCTATATGTGTATGATTCTAGCTGAAAGGGACCACTGACCAAAGCTATATGTGTATGATTCTAGCTGAAAGGGACCACTGACCAAAGTTATATGTGTATGATTCTAGCTGGAAGGAACCACTAACCATTACCATCAGAGCTGAGATTCTTAACATAATCGACTATGGTTCGTTACTCCCGACATTCAACAGACGGTGTCATTCTGAAATTTAACTAAAAACTACAATTTGTATGGAAATGAAACACAATGCTTAGATAAAGTTAAATTTTGTTGGTCACTGCATTACAAGTACAGTAATTGAGTTAAAAACGTGTTAATTTTATAGTAACCTGTGTTGTTAATGCAAATATTTACAAAATTTAACAGGTAACTAATAATGCAAATGATTAACTTTCAAAATAAGAAGCATAAATATCTGGCTTTGCTCGGGTTAGGCCTATACTGTATGACCTTATCTATCACAGTTTGTTCTCCCTGACATAGGTAACCAGTTCAAACTAACCTAACCTAACCTAACCTAACCTAACCTAACCGCACATAACCTAACCGCACATAACCTAACCTAATCTTAACTTATCCTAACATATGTGAACTACCACAACCTAACCTAACCATGAGTGTCACAGTCTCTGGCACAGATAACCACCTCCCGTTAGTCAATAATAAGACCAAGGTGAACAACCTTGGGACCCAAGTTTTGAAGCTTTGACTGGAACAGACCCAGACACTTACAGACAGACACGCTGTCGATAATAAAGGCAAGGTGCACATGTAACAGCACCCAAGTGTAAGGGCGGTAACGAGCAGGATGGTTGTCCGCCGCTTGTTTGCTTGTTCGCGGCCCCACTTGGCGGGGGTAGACGGAGGTGAGAAGGTCGCTGTTGCTTCGTCACACATCAGACACTGTCCAGCCGTCAACACAGCTGCACTTCCCCAGCTGTTCGTTCAAAACCCTGGTTGTGTACTCATCTGAGGCTCCTGGGGCTCGTGGGCTGATTCCCCAGTCCTTCACTATTCGGCTGTCAACCTCCGGACACCTTCTCCAGCTACTACCGCGGCTGCCACGTCATCGCCACTTCCTCCACGCCCTATCCACCGTCCGTGCCCTGGCGTCTCTCCTGTGTGGCAAGACATCGCCCACCAACGCCGGCACCAAGTGAGGAAGCTGCCCTGGACCTTCCCCCAGAGAGCGGACCACTACGTTAACAGAACATTTCACCGGGCTGCAGCCGTAGGAAACACCTGTACTTTGTTTGGCTCCCGTAATTGTTTGACTCCCTTAATTGTTTATTTGATATTTGTGTGAGTGGTGTCAATTATTGTGATGATTTTCGTAGTAAAGAGATGTCAATCTCTAACGGTTGTTTGTTACCCCTTGGAAACTTATGGTTCTTGACTTTCCTTTAATAAGATCCTAATTAGGCTGGCAAGGGATTTATATCCCAAAGTCCAAGCCTTTTAAAAGTGGCGACCTTGTCAGGATTGTCTCCAACCTTGGTTTTTGAGTGTTAACATTCGTTATCGGTGTTTGTTGCAAGTCGCCGTGTGCGCACCACTTGCTGTCTGAGGCCCGGAAGTAAGTGTTGTTTGATGCTCATCCCTTCCTTTTGTTGTGCTAATTTTGTTGCTCTCCCTCGTGCTAGGGAAGTTAATTAGTGTTGGTTAGGGTGCACTGTGGATGCTGTCATAGCATTTTGTTGTTGAATCATCTGGTGCGGTTCTTTTCCCTGAGGTGATTTAACTGGGCTGGGTGCGGAACAAGGTTTCCTCCAGCCGGATCGAACCAGTCAATGGTTTGATTGAGCCACTAAGTAGTTACTTTTGGCTAGTTGTGGGGTAAGTTGTTATATTTGTCACTTTTGCTCTTGGCCTTTTGCATCATTATGTCCAGTTTTGAGGAATTGAAAGGTCAAACGGTGGCTCTGGGTCTGACAGGTGCGGAGGTTGGTCGGTATGTGGTCACCCAACAGGCTGCCGAGAGAGAGGAACGCAACAAAGAGAGAGAGGAACGCAACAAAGAGAGAGAGGAACGCAACAGCGAGAGAGAGAAAGAGAGTTCGAATTCGCTAAGTTGCAGGCAGAAAAGGACATAGAACTAGCTAGGATTAATGCTCAAAGTAGACCAGAATCCTCTGGCCCGATACAAGATAATGTTGTAAAACCTAGTTTGCCTGTTTATCGTGAAGAAGAAGACATCGCCTCCTACCTTGTTAGGTTTGAACGGATAGCTGAGCTGCTTGGTGTGGACAACGATAGCTATGCTGTAAGGTTGGGTAGCCTACTGAGTGGGAAACCGGTACAGATTTATACGTCCCTGTCTGCTGACATCACTAGAGATTACTCTTTGTTGAAGCAAGCTCTCTTGCGAGGGTTTAACAAGACTTCTGATGGTTATTGTGTTAATTACCGCAGAACAAAGATTAGGGCAGGGGAAACATACAAGCAATTTTCAGTCCTCCTGGGTCGTTTGTTTCAGCAATGGCTAGAGACGTCAGAGGTTGAGGAAACCTTTGAGTCTCTCACTAACTTTATGATATTGGATCAGTTTCTGTCTTCTCTACAGCCAGACCTGAGAATATTCATCTAGGAACACAGGCCAGCGACCCTAGGAGAAGCTGTACAACTTGCTGACAACTGGGTGTCTGCTCGCAACGCCTACCCCAAGTCTCCCACTCCTCCAGGGAACGAACACGAAGCCTCAGTCCTCCGAGGAACCATTCCCAGGAGTAGTTCACCGGCCGTGCAGTGCCACAACTGCGGAGAAGAAGAGCACATTCGTTCTCGCTGTCCCAGTAATCCCCGCGCCTTCAAATCTACCGACATTCATCAGCCCAGATACAAGGTCGGATTATGTTTGGAAGACAGGAGCTGTCCCCGTTATTGTGTCCGCGGAACGATAAATGGGTCTTGGTCATCTACAATCATCAGGGACACTGGTTGCTCGTGTATTATTGTCTCTGAGGAAGCCCTGCCAGACGCTGATGTCTCCAGCTACTTGAAGGTTAGTGTCGCCGATTACTTAGGTCGTGATGACCAGTTCCCTGTTGTTAGGTGTTACCTGCGTTGCCCCTATTTCATTGGTTGGTCTAATGTGGTAAGAGCGCCCATTAAATTCGCTAGTGTTCTCATTGGTAAAGTTCCCGGAGTTCGTGACCCTAACGACCTGGAACCCTTAAAACTCTCCTCGCCACCAGCGCAAGTCTCCTCGCCACCTGCCGACGTCGCCTCGCCACCTTCACACGCCACCTCACCTCCAGCAAAGGTCTAAGCTGTGGAGACACGGTCGGCGAAGGCGAAACGACTGCATCCCTGATTCTGCCGAAATTGCAGCCACTGACTGTGACGCCCAATGAGTTCGCCAAGCTTCAAGCCTCGTGTACCACTCTGACGCTTCCACTGACACCTCATTTATTATTATAACATTTATATATTGGCAGCCAAACAGGTAGCTGTACAACAGCCAGCACTACACACCACCTGACGTACACCAACAGGTAGCTGTACAACAGGTAGCTGTACAACAGCCAGCACTACACACCACCTGACGTACACCAACAGGTAGCTGTACAACAGGTAGCTGTACAACAGCCAGCACTACACACCACCTGACGTACACCAACAGGTAGCTGTACAACAGGTAGCTGTACAACAGCCAGCACTACACACCACCTGACGTACACCAACAGGTAGCTGTACAACAGGTAGCTGTACAACAGCCAGCACTACACACCACCTGACGTACACCAACAGGTAGCTGTACAACAGGTAGCTGTACATCAACCAGCACTTCACACCACCTGACGTACACCAACAGGTAGTTGTACAACAGCCAGCACTACATCTCTCGGTTCCATGACAAAACCCCAACGGACAAAACCCCAACGGGGTTGTCATTTGTCAACGCTAACCTAACCTAACCTAACCGAAACATAAAAGTGTTTTATTTTATATATGAGACTGGGGTTTTGTCCGTTGGGGCTTTATCCGGTCACCACATCTCTCAGCCTTCATAGGGTAAGGACGTGTGTAGTCGGCGCTGCGCGCTAACGCGGCCGTGGTCTCTTGACCATGGAGACAGCTGCCAGCCCGGTCTGTCGGGCCCTCCCCTTCCCCATCTCCTCCTTCCCATCTGGATTTATCAACAACCTCACACCAACAGTACAGTGCAAAGATTGACGATCACCACAAGTGATATACAAAAGTGGCAATTTCAACTCGAAGGAAAAGCTCAAAAACACAGCAATACTGATTGTGGCTGGATCTGACCTAACCTGACCTGACCTCACGGCTTCACCTGACCTAACCTGAAGGATAAGAACATAAGAAAATAAGGAGTCTGCAATAGGCCGGTTGGCCTGCGCATGGCAGCTCCTGTCGAGAGTTACTACCATTCTCTATCATCCATGAATCTATCTAGCCTCCTTTTGAAACTTTCCAGAGTTCCCGCACTTACTACAAAGTTGGTAAGCTTGTTCCACTCGTCCACCACCCTATTTGTGAACCAGTTTCTTCCTATCTCCCTCCTAAACCTAAACTTATCCAACTTGAATCCGTTGCTCCGAGTCCTATCCTGCTCGGATATTATAAGAATTTTATCTATATCCCCTTTATTGATTCCTTTCACCCACTTAAATACTTCTATCATGTCTCCCAGCACTCTTCGTCTTTCTAGGGAATGCAAGTTAAGTTTCTTTAACCTATCCTGATATGGAAGGTTTCTAAGTCCCAGAATCATTTATGTCATTCTTCGCTGCACCGACTCTAGTGAATTAATATCCATTCTATAATAGGGGCACCACAACTGAACCGCATAATCGAGGTGCGGCCTGACTAGCGCAAGATATAGTTACAAAAAGACCTCTGCACTCTTGTTACTTACACTTTTAGATATAAAACCCAATACTCTGTTTGCCTTATTTCGAACATTAACGCACTGTTTTCTAGGCCGTAGGTCCGGGCTTACAAGTACCCCTAGGTCTCTTTCACAAGGCGACTTCTCTAGGTTGATGTTGTTAAGGCTGTATGCATTATAAGTATTTGTTCTTCCAATATTAAGTACGCTGCATTTGCTGGTGTTGAATTTCATTTGCCATTTTTCAGACCACCCCTGCAGTTTATTTAGATCCTCCTGTAATGCATTTGCATCCTGCCCTGGATTAATTTGCCGCCCTATTTTGGTGCCATCCGCAAACTTGCTTATGTCACTGCTGATCCCAGTATCTAGATCGTTAATGTAGATTATGAACAAGAGTGGGCCTAGTACTGACCCCTGGGGAACCCCACTGGTTACACGGCCCCACTCAGATTTAACACCATCTAAGCTGACCCTCTGCGTTCTATCGGTGAGCCATGATTTTATCCAATTTGAAACTTTCCCCTCGATAAAATGAGCCTAAATTTTTCTCAGAAGCCTCTGATGAGGTACTGTCAAATACTTTGCTAATGTCTAAGTAAATAACATCGTAATTTTCGTCATTATCTACTAACCTCGAAGACTTTCCTAAAAAACGTTAGCAGATTTGTTAGACAAGATTTTCCCTTTGTAAACCCATGTTGAGAGTCGTAGATTAATTTGCTTTTCTCTAGATGCGATCGGATGCTATCTGCTATAATTGATTCAAGAAATTTCCCCACTACTGACGTCAAACTGATCGGCCGGTAATTTGACGCTGATGCTCTGTCTCCCTTTTTGAATATGGGTACTACATTTGCCTGTTTCCACAAGTCTGGCACAACTCCAGTGTCTAATGATTTTGTAAATAAGTTTACGAGGGGTCCGCTAATCTGTTCCCTATACTCTTTCAAGACTCGAGGAAAAATTTCATCCGGCCCTGGGGAGTTTGTTTTCTTTAGTTTATTTATCTTCTTAAGAACATCCTCTTTTCTGATAGTGATATTCTTTAATTTCTCTTCTTCCTTTCACTTAAATATCACTTCCACCTCTGGAATTTCATCCCAAATTTCTTCTGTGAAAACTGATAAGAAGTAGCTGTTCAATGCTTTGCTTATTTCTTCACTGCCATTTATCACTTCTCCCTTCTCTGACTTTAAAGGCCCAACTTTGTCCTTGACCTTTGTCCTATATACCTGGAAAAATCCCTTGGGATTCGCCTTGGATTCTCTTGCTATTTTGATTTCATAGTCTCTCTTTGCTTTCCTTACATTTTTCTTAACATTCCTAGACAGTTCATTATACCTATTTCTGAGCTGCTCCTCCCCTCCCTTTAATTTCTTATATATTCCTTTCTTTATTCCTGTCATGTTTAAGTTTTCTGGTCATCCACCTTGGCTCATTCTTATTTGACCTAATTTTTCTGTATGGCATATTTTGGTCTTGTGCTTTATGTAGTATACTAGTGAATATATTATAGTCATGATCAATTGTTGTGTCATCTATGACCTCACCCCTTCCTACTGGGGACTGACGTGACTGTTCCCAGGTGACCTCACCTAGGTACCTTCTTAACCCCTGATAATCCGCCAACCGAAAATTTGGACTCTGACCATATTGTCAATGTTTTTCGTTTCCCAATTTAGGGTGAACCTGATTTCTCTGTGATCACTGTTACCTCTACGATGAGGACTACCTGTCGCATCTTCGCCGCATCGACGAGGTACTGACCAGGTGTAGGACGCACGGCATCACTCTGAATGCCGAGAAGTTCGTCTTGGCCGCACCTGCAGTGTCTTTCTGCGGCTACCGACTCTCAAGGCATGGCATTGCTGCGGACCCGGAGAAAGTTCGCGCCATAGCGGACTTTGCAAAACCTGCCAACCTTACGGATCTCAGGTCTTTCATGGGCCTGGTGAACCAGCTGGCAGAATTTTCTCCTGACGTCTCCGCCACTGTCGGGCCTCTCGGCCCCCTGATGAGCCCCAAGAGGACTTTCACGTGGACCCCTGACCACGACCTCGCCTTTCATAAGGTGAACGAGGCCATGTCAAGTCCACCTATCCTCGCTACTTTCGACCCAGCGCTCCCCATCGTCCTCCAGACAGACGCGTCGCGCTTGTACGGGGTTGGTTACGCCCTTCTCCAGGATCACGGCGGAGGAAAGTACCGGCTCGTACAGCGTGGCTCTCACTTCCTCACCGATGCTGAATCTCGCTATGCTACCATCGAGCTGGAGCTGCTGGCAGTGGTATGGGCCTTATCGAAGTGCATGCTTTACTTGATTGGCCTACAGCACTTCGATCTCATCACAGACCACAGGCCCTTGGTCCCCATTCTTAACCACTATTCGCTGGACGCCATCGAGAATCCCCGCCTCCAGCGCCTGAAAGAGAAGATTTTGGCCTTCGTCTTCACCGTGGCTTAGCGTGCATGTAAGGAGTTGTGCATCCCGGATGCCCTCTCCCGCTCCCCAGTCAGCCGCCCGACACCTGAAGACGAGATGCTCAGCACCGAGGCTGGTTTCTCCGCCAGCAACATCGTCACCTTGCAGGCCGTACAGTCCCTCGCCAGCACCCAGGCCTCAGTGTCGCCACCCGACGGCGATCTGGCCCTTGAGGAACTACGGACCGCGGCACGCGACGACCCCTCCTACACTCAGCTCTTGGAGAGTGTGAGGACTGGGTTCCCTCGCGACCGTTTTGACCTCCACAACGCCCTACGCCCGTATTGGAAGATACGTGGGGACCTCTACGCAGATGGGGACCTCGTCCTGTACGGTGCCCGTGTGGTCGTCCCTGCAGCTCTCCGTCGTAGCGTTCTGGCCCGCTTCCACGACAACCATCGTGGAGCAGAGGCCACCAAGAGCTGCGCACGGCAGGCTGTGTACTGGCCCGGCATTGACGCGGATATCGTCAATACGGTCCGTGCCTGTGAGCCGTGCCAGCTCATGTAGCCCAGTGAACAGCAGGAGCCCCTCTTGTGCGACGACGAACCCACCAGACCCTTCGAGTCCGTGTCGGCTGATTTCTTCAGCACAGCTGGGAAACATTTCCTCGTTGTCGCCGACCGACTCTCTGGCTGGCCTGTGGTGGTAATCTGTGGCTCGGACACGACGTCCGCGGCCACCATTCGCCACTTCCGGCACCTCTTTCGTGACCTGGGCGTCCCCGTATGTCTGCGGACGGACGGTGAGCCACAGTTCACCAGCCGGGACTTCACAGGATTCCTGGAGCGTTGGGTAGTCCGCCACATCGTGTCAACACCCCACTACCCACAGTCAAATGGCCAAACTGAGGCTGCGGTCAAGACAGTCAAGCACCTCATCCTCAAGGTGGCCCCTTCAGGTAACATAGACTGTGAGGCGTTTGACAAAGGACTCCTGGAGTTACGTATTACTCCCACCCACACAGGACGCTCCCCTGCCTAGATCCTGTATGGTCACCCTCTCCGCTCTTGCGTTCCTGCACACGCCAAGGCCTTTGCGAAGGAGTGGCAGACCAGAGCCTAGAGCTGCAACCGCCGTGCCGCTACATGTGCCCAGGACGCCAAGGCTCGGTATGACGACCGTTCCCGTCCTCTTCAGCCGCTGGAGATTGGTGCCCTTGTCTGCGTCCAGGACCCGACGACGACACGTTTGGACAAGGTGGGCATAGTGATGGGCGTCGGCCGGTCGCGGGACTACAAGGTCAGGATGCCGAGCGGCCGCGTCTGGTGGAGGAACTGCCGGTTCCTCCAGCCAGTCCCACCCCCTGCTGCTGGCCCCCTGACCGAGGAAGAGTCCCCTACACCTCACGAGGATCTGCTCCACAAAGCACCTCGACGCTCGGAGCGACTTAGGACTAAGAAGTCCGCTCAAGACAAAGACTATGAGTGTGAGGGGGGGGAGGGAGATGTAGGTTATGTATCTAAGCTACTGTGCCGAGTAGCAACCTTGTATGTAATTACTTGGCAACAATGCACGTGTTATGTGGCAACATTGCCCCGAGGCTGCTATATGGCAATGCAGCTTCAGTCTGACTCCGTGGGTCGTGCATGGCACTTCATGTGCACGCTGCTCACTACTTGTATCTCTCCTATCCGTTAATAAATGGACTTCAGTGTTACCCGGTGTTTAACTACCCATCACTGCCTTCTTCAGGGAACACTTGGAACCTTCAAGGTTGGGTTAGAATAATAAATAACCACCTTTTAACACATTTTCACAAGCTATGACAGTGTCCACTATAAAACACAAAGAAATTGTGCCGTTTTTATAATTGTTTTCTCTGAAAAATCACCGGCGGTTCAGTCATCCATAATTACCCGGTAATTATGGATGACTGACCCGCGGCCTAATTTTCATTGAAAATTATTTTAAAAAGTCGCAATTTCACTGTTTCTTATAGTAGAAACTGGTGTAGTTGTGCAAATGTGTTAAAAAGTCGTTATTTCTAAATTAAACCTAACCTAACTTTAGTGGGCATGAAAAACAGACCCCACCAACCTAACCAAACAAACCTAACTAACCCTACCTAACTTCCTTACTGGGGGCTCCGCCCCCCCCCCCCCCCCCGGTATATTAAACAGAAAAAACTTACTATGATATGATATAATTTTAGGTTTTTTCTGGACGTAATCGCATCGGTTTTGATACAGCCCGGGCGGCAGAGTGTTTTGAAATACATCATATACAACAGACTTTGCACACAAACCCAGTTCAATATCACTATATTGCTGTGAAAAGTACTTTCTTAGAAAGACGCTTATAAATAAAAGTACAATACTGGGTTTAATCTTGGCATTTTCAAGCCAAGTTCCTTTATAAGCACTAGAACTGTAGCACAAGACCAGCAACAACCTTCACACGTCATACTGAAAATGAAACTGGTGTGGGAATGAGAGCCGAGCACAGCAAAGAGCGTGGCCGCATTACCGCTGATAAAAATAAAGTAAGAAAATAAGCAATAAAACAAATAACTCGTTTGCTGGTCAGTCGTCAATATTACCCTTACCAGATGTTACGGCCACAGTAAGATAAACATATGAGAGAGAGAGAGAGAGAGAGAGAGAGAGAGAGAGAGAGAGAGAGAGAAAGAGAGAGAGAGAGAGAGGCAGTGCTGACAACGTGTTTGTTGACATGTCTAATATGAAACAGATGGCCCTCGCCTCGGGCTGCGATTGGGTGGCGATTGCTCACAGTAGTCTACCAATTCTTGCAGGAGAAACAACACTCTGGTCGAACCCAAGACCCTAAAACGTAAATATAAACTCTAAATAACTTTAATAAGTATATATATGTGCTGTAATTTGATTATATTATACAACTTGTCTCCTGATGTATCAACAGATGTAACATGTGAGTTATATTTAAGATGTTAACAGGCTATGTACTGTATATTGATTGTATTATTCATTCTGTGTCCTGAGATAACAGCATTTGTTATATGTGAATTGTTCTTTAACGGGTTTTGACCGAATCATATGGTACGCGTCAACGTTGAGGGTTTATTTCTCCAGCAACAAACCAATAATGCTCCTATGAGCGTTAACACCAGACCTTACCAAAATACAACAATTATTTGCTATTTATTCTCTTAAAATAGAATAGAATTCCTTTCTGAGAAAAGACTCAATCTTACAGTGTAAACCTGACACTAATGATGGCGTTCTTCCTCTGCCCATTTCATAAGTCAAAACTGATATCTCGGAATAAAAAAGTATTCCTCCTGCATTATATGTCTGTTTCTCGAGGTAAGAAAGCCTTCGTCTTCTAGGAAGAAATTTTGTCATGTAGTTGGAAGGGCGGAACAGCATCTTGAATATTACAAAAAATAGTAAAAATACTCACTGGTGGTGTAATCCCCGAGGTCACTAATAATCATTTAACCAAGATCACTTATTTTCGTTTCACTCAGATCATTAACTTGCACTTAACCAAGATCACAAATTATCACTAAAGCAAGATCACTAAGTTAAGATTCGGATACAGCAAAATCAAATAGAATAAGCTACCCTCTAGCGATTTCGTTGGAAATTCATATTTTTCGAGTTTGGTTCCTGAGGTTCCTTATATTTGTTTTACTTTGTCTTGTTGGGCTAAGAGGTTAGGTCAGCTCCTGCTGGTTCTCTGGTTAGGATAGGTTAAATTAGGTTAGACATGTATGCTGATAACTTTGAGTCGTTTAGGTTTTTTTTTTTTGGGGGGGGGGGGGGAGGAAGGGCAAAAAATACATTTCCTCCATAAGGTAATCTGGGGTTACCATGTTCACTTATCCAAGATCACTAATTTTTACTTATCCAAGATCACTAATTTTCACTTATCCAAGACCACTAATTATTACTGAAGTCATACACACTATAATAAAAATATTTCAAAACAATATCACTAACTATATTATCACTTAACACACCAAAGATATTTTTACCAAAAAATTCTTGAATACGTTTGCGAAAAGTTTGTTTACATCACAGCCGTTGATCTTGGCATAACACTAAATCGTCTCTCTTTTCCACACCATAGTTTTTATCTTAGATGTTTGTAGCGCCATTATTGTAACAATGTTTTACACAGTAGATGTGGGAACCAGTCCACAGTAGGAGGTTATGTGGGAGTCAGTACACGGTGTCGTCTGCCCGGCACTGGTTGGTGACTGATGGACGGTCAGCACTAACGGGGAACATTCGTTGTCTTGCTAAATTGTTCAACCTTTACTTATTTTATCTTGTCTAGTTTGTGTTCCGTTGTAGTATATGAAGAAAATATTAATAAATATAAATAGATGGATGAAAGAAACATATCCGGTGTCGCATATATTGGTAGAAATAAATATTTAATATTTTATAGGAAAGTTATGGGTATAAATTGAACATGTTTAGAAAGTCATAATTTAACGGTTCATAAAATATATTTTTGACGAGGTAGTAATATTATTAATACTAAAACTAATATTGATATTAATATTGTCACGTCCATTGGAAACTTTCGTGTTTACATAATGCACTATAATGCGGTATGTCAACCTGACTCTCTTGTTAAACCGGACGGAGAATGGGTGTGAAGAAATTATTTTAGGCGTATGTATGAATGTTTCTACGATGGCATCAGGGATCATCCAGGATCAGAAGAGAATAGTGAACACCCTAATAATATTATCTGTTAGGATGGATCAAGATCAGCTGATTTGTGTAAATAAACAGAGGTTCATCTCTATCAGTTCTCTCCACCTAACTGACCGGGGTAAGTTGCTCTTAATGAGACGATTATACCTTAGAATGATGATGGCATAATACCAACAACAAATATACGGTATATATATATACATATATATATATGCCTGAATAAAGACACCCGGGAGATGTTCTTTAAGTTTGTGACAGTAACAATTACCTTATTTATCTATTGATTTGTTTCGTTGTAAAATTCTTGATTTATTGCAACTAATGAAACTGTTAGATGGAAGTCGATTTACTGGTCATTTTAAGCACCAATGTTTAACAAATATACAGACGTGGCCAAAACTCCCTCGGCACTTGGTATTATCTGATATGTACTGTAGAGTCACCCACACAAGTACTGTCGCCTCTCCTGCTGTTCCACGAACCCCGAGATTCAGACTCATGAACCAGAAGCAGTAGACACTGATACATCATTCTGTCTTTAAATGCTTCGGGTTGACGAATCTGAATCTCGGGGTTCGTGGTTCAGGAGGAGAGGCGCTGCAGGACTATTAAGGGTGACTGTACTTTATGTGATTGACTTATAGCTGATGAGTTCTTCCTTTTATCATAATTTACGCCAGATTACTGGAGAGACCAAACACTGTACCGTAATACATAGACAAATGTGAGTATATAAATGTTAGAACCTTAACCTCTCTTACCTACATGACCATCAGGTAAGTGATGCCAGGTACAGACAAAACTGTGGAGACAATTTGGTTTCAATTGTGAGTTACAGTCAGACCAGCAACACTCAGTCACGCCTGTCTGTCGCCGCACACCACACGGCTCTTTGACAAGTCAGAATATCAACGTTGCTGACTCTGTCCTGACACTTCCGGTCACACCCAACCACAGCTGCTGACTCTGTCCTGACACTTCCGGCAACACCCAACCGCAACTGCTGACTCTGTCCTGACACTCCCGGCCACACCCAACCGCAACTGCTGACTCTGTCCTGACACTCCCGGCCACACCCAACCGCAACTGCTGACTCTGTCCTGACACTCCCGGCCACACCCAACCGCAACTGCTGACTCTGTCCTGACACTCCCGGCCACACCCAACCACAGCTGCTGACTGTCCTGACACTCCCGGCCACACCCAACCACAGCTGCTGACTCTGTCCTGACACTCCCGGCCACACCCAACCGCAACTGCTGACTCTGTCCTGACACTCCCGGCCACACCCAACCGCAACTGCTGACTCTGTCCTGACACTCCCGGCCACACCCAACCACAGCTGCTGACTGTCCTGACACTCCCGGCCACACCCAACCACAGCTGCTGACTCTTTCCTGACACTTCCGGCCACACCCAACCACAGCTGCTGACTCTGTCCTGACACTTCCGGCCACACCCAACCACAGCTGCTGACTCTGTCCTGACACTCCCGGCCACACCCAACCACAGCTGCTGACTCTGTCCTGACACTCCCGGCCACACCCACTGATTGTCTCAAGACACTCAACCATCACCCACCAACACTACACCAACTTCCTCACTGAAAATCATCACTGTAAAGAGACGAAATATGAGGATAGAGTGGAAGGAAATTGCTAATGGACGACACTGTTGAAAGTTAAAGAAAACAGATCATTTTTTGAATACCACACACACAGCCACACACACACACACACACACACAAACACACACACACACACACACCATTTAACCCCCTATGAAAGAGTGATTATGAATTACCTGTACGTGAAAGGCACCATTGAAAAGGTTAAAGGTAATTAGAAGTAATATACATTTATCATTACATTTAACGGAAGGTACTGGACGTCTCTCTCTCTCTCTCTCTCTCTCTCTCTCTCTCATAGACACAAGCTTGTAACCTCCTCTCCAGCTTCCTATTGTTTTATTCTTTCATTTCTCTTTCTTGTAATTTTTTCGTTTATCAATGCTGACCGATAATAAAGTACTGCAGGTTAGGTAAGTGCACACCTTGACATGATAACACCTGGGCATTAATAACACATATTCCTTCAGGTTAGAAAATTTCACTCCTAGACATTGCGACTCTGAATGTAAACAAAGAACGAAATTAAAGAAGTCCTCATTTCTTCCCTCGTAACAATGAGTGCCGAGATAACTACTGTAGTCTCCCCGGGTAGTTGAGGTCAAGCGAAAAATGCCCTGTTATGAAGAACATTTACAGAGTAATATCAGGGGCACTACTTCGCGATCGTCTTATATTTAGGTCGTTCACTCGTGTTCCTCGGAGCTTACAACAGAACACTCCTAACAATCTTGCAAGTGGAATTATTTATAACAATATCTCAGATCACTTCCCAGTTTTTGCCTTGTATAAAGCAGCCACCTGACCTGAAAGGTCTAGTAGAGTCTCAACACAATACAGAGACTACTGCGCCGACAACATGCTTCATTTTTAAAACAACCTAATGAATGCTAACTGGGATCTTGTCTATGCCTCCGACAACCCTAACGTGAACAGCTGCAACTTCTCTTGCATCTTCAATGCTTGCTTTGATAAATGCTTCCCGCTCAAGCTAAGTCAGTGAAAACTGTATCCATTTCCAAACCCTGTATCACAAGTGAAATTAAGATAATGATAAAAGAAAAACACAAACTCCAAAGGAAATTTGCAAAAAAGACCCATAACTTTCGGTGATGCTTACCGAAGTATCAGAAATAGAGTAACTAAAGCAGTTAGAAATGCCACACGTAGTTATTACACAAATAAGCTCCAGTCAGCATCAGGCGACAGTAAGAAAACCTGGTATGTCATAAATTCTATTCAGAACAGGAACACTCAGCCTTCGGCCTCCCACTCAGCTTTTATGATAAATGATTCAGTTGTAACGGAACCCTCCCCTCATTGCCAACCACTTCAATGAATATTTTTTTAATGTTGGCAAAAATCTTGCAGAGAGCATCCCAGATCACCATGAGGAATTTAGAGTCTACCTGCAAAACAGACAGCAAAATGAACTGCTCTTATCACCTGTCACAGCAGATGAATTACTGGCCATTATAAAAATGTCCAAAGATGCAGCAGCAGGCGAAGACAATATACCAATGAGCATCATTAAGAAAGTAGCCCACTTATTACTACCTGTTCCCCTACACATTTGTAATTCCCCCTTCACTAGTGGTGTCTTTCCGGATAAACTGAAAATTGCTAAAGTTCACCCAGCATATAAAAATTCTGGAACAAAGGTCTCTTCAAGAATTACCGCCCCATATCAGTCCTACCAGCCTTGGGTAAGATACTGGAGAAGCCAGCATGTAGTTGACTAAATTCCTTCTCCAATGCCAATGACATCTTTACAGACTTCCAGTTTGGATTTAGAGCTAGAAGGTCAACTGAGAGTGCTCTGCTATCCTTTACTAATGACATCTTAAATTCCTTTGATGACAGTCAGTTCACAGTCGGTATATTCTTGGACCTCTCTAAAGCTTCGATACTGTCGACCATACCATCCTCCTTTCAAAGCTTGAACATTACTGCGTTAGGGGCCTGTCCCACAATTGGTTTACCTCATATCTGCCCAACAGGATGCAGTATGTCTGCTATAATAATCACCAATCTGACTCCTCGCCAATCTTGTATGGCGTCCCCCAAGGTTTCATTCTCGGTCCAGTACGGTTTTAGTTGTACATAAACGACATAGTCCATGCCAGCACACTCATAAAATAAAACTTATTTGCAGACAATAGTAATCTCTATGCCAGCAACTCAGACCTCCATTCGTTCATGAGAACTATGAACAGAGAATTGACTAATGTCAGGACCTAGGTAATATGTAATAAACTTCTTTTTTTTTTTTTTTTTTAGGGGATTAGCCCACCCGGGCACAGGTCACTGACCCACATCGGGGCCTGGTGGGCGAAAATTTAATAATAATAATAATAATAGTAATTCATAGTAAATAAAATTTATAATAAAAAGTAAAACAAAATAATAATAACAATAATAATAATAACAAGAGTAATAATGATAATAAAGAAAAAATAATAATAATCATTAGTGAGAAACGCTATATGTGCAGTATGTTGTGTTGTCAATAGTAAGAGAAACAATTGAGACCCTGCAATTGTGTGTAAATGAGGCAGAAAGTCAAATCAGCAACCTGGGACTTGGTCACAATATTCGTGATGCCATATGGCAGCAGGGTCTACCATTAGACAACACATTATGCTTCCAATATCTTCCTAGACTTGGACCCCCTGTACCTTGGTAATACAGTCCTCAAACGCGAACAAAATACTAAATTCCTCGGAGTTATTGTTGATGAGAACCTTAACTGGAGAAACCACATACAAGCCATTCACAGAAAAGTGAAGACACAGTGGGGTATCATGTATCACACTCGACAGTCACTCACTCTCACAGCCTCTGGCTCTTCAAAAACACAATCTCTGGTTACTGCACAAAAGAGAGAGGTGTACGGACAATGACCAACTTGAAAAAACAGATCATACAAACGAAAAATTTGCTATATTGAAAATGTCAAAATCCGAAGAATTTTACACCTACTGCTGTGCCCTCTTTGCTTACAAATCTATCAATCATTTGTTTGACAATAATTATTTCCTGTTGAGGAATAATCAGAGATACAACTTAAGGCACCCAGAGCTACTAAGACCACCTCTCATGTGCTCCTCTCAGTCCCAGACCTCCATAAAATATCACGGTGTGAAGGTGTGGAACAACTTACCCCCACCCATCCGAGCAAAGACTACGCTCTCTTCCTTTAAATCAGGGGTCACCAAGCTCTTTTCACAGTGGGCAGGATAACTGAAAGAATGACGAGCGCGGGCCGCATAATCATTCTGTTCAATACTTGCAAGCCAGAACGAAAGCTCAGGTAACGTCAGAGCGTAGTTTTGAGCTACCACGAGCCGGGGAAGGACTTGGGATCTGGCCCGCGGGCCGTAGTTTGGTGACCCCTGCTTTAAAGCATATCATAAAAAATATCTATTGTCTAAGTATTAATATTTCTTGTAATACCTACGATATATACAATACCTGCTTTTATTATACCATCAAAACCGTTTTATCGGAAATTATCATGTAAATAGATAAGAAATTACCATTGCAATAAACATATTTGCCAATTAGACATAATCCTGACAGCTCTGTCCTCTTGTTCAACCTTATTACTGTACAGCCCAGGTTGTACTACTCCCCCATTATACTCATGTTTTTCAATACTACTGTAATTTATGTATATACTTATAATATAAATACAAAAATAAACTAAAAAAAATAATAAAAAAATAAAATAAATCAATATTGAAGTGATAACCGTGGTAACTTGTTCTTATTACCGCCATGCTATTGTATTATTCCAGATGTTAATAAATGTTACATAATACTTCCTTGAGATAAATGTATAGTATATATCAGGTGCCTAAAAGAGAGCTCAGGTTCTCAACTGGCTCAGCCATGTTAATTTTGTTATTATTATCCACTCTGTATCTGTGTTTTTCTGGCTAAACAAACTGTTTCAATTCAATTTAACTCATGGTATCCTACTCAGTCACCAGCCACTTACATCATATATACAGATGTTTACTCCTTTACCAGCGAAGTGCTTCCCTAGTGTTCCATTTTGCCCGCTAGTACCCTACAACACCCACTAGTGTCCCTTAGTATCCTCCAGTACCCACTAGTGCCCCATAGTATCCTCCAGTTTCCAATAGTACCCCTTAGTATCCTCCAGTACCCACTAACGCCCCATAGTATCCTCCAGTACCCACTAATGCCCCTTAGCATCCTCCAGTACCCACTAATGCCCCTAAGTATCCTCCAGTACCCCCCAGTGCCCCTTAGTATCCTCCAGTACCCACTAGTGCCCCTTAGTATCCTCCAGTACCCACTAATGCCCCTTAGTATCCTCCAGTACCCACTCATGCCCCTTCGTATCTTCCAGTACCCACTAGTGCCCCTTAGTATCTTCCAGTACCCATTAGTGCCCCTTAGTATCTTCCAGTACCCCCTAGTGCCCCTTAGTATCCTCCAGTTCCCCCTAGTGCCCCTTAGTATCCTACAGTACCCATTAGTACCCCTTAGTATCCTTCATTACACCCTAGTGCCCCTTAGTATCCTCCAGTACCCACTAGTGCCCTTTAGTATCCTCCAATACCTCCTAGTGCTCCTTAGTATCCTCCAGTACCCCCTAGTGCCCCTTAGTATCCTCCAGTACCCCCTAGTGCCCCTTAGTATCCTCCAGTACCCACTAGTGCCCCTCAGTATCCTCCAGTACCCCCTAGTGCCCCGTAGTATCCTCCAGTGCCCCTTAGTATCCTCCAGTGCCCCTTAGTATCCTCCAGTACCCCCTAGTGCCCCTTAGTATCCTCCAGTACCCCCTAGAACCCATTAGTATCCTCCAGTACCCCCTAGTACCCCTTAGTATCCTCCAGTACCCCCTAGTACCCCCTAGTGCCCCTTAGTATCCTCCAGTACCCCCTAGTACCCATTAGTATCCTCCAGTACCCCCTAGTACCCCGTAGTATCCTCCAGTACCCCCTAGTACCCCCTAGTGCCCCTTAGTATCCTCCAGTACCCCCTAGTACCCATTAGTATCCTCCAGTACCCCCTAGTACCCCTTAGTATCCTCCAGTACCCCCTAGTAGCCCCTAGTGCCCCTTAGTATCCTCCAGTACCCACTAGTGCCCCTTAGTATCCTCCAGTACCCCCTAGTACCCCCTAGTGCCCCTTAGTATCCTCCAGTACCCCCTAGTACCCCTTAGTATCCTCCAGTACCACCTAGTACCCCTTAGTATCCCCCAGTACCCCCTAGTACCCCTTAGTATCCTCCAGTACCCCCTAGTACCCCCTAGTGCCCCTTAGTATCCTCCAGTACCCCCTAGTACCCCCTAGTGCCCCTTAGCATCCTCCAGTACCCCCTAGTACCCCTTAGTATCCTCCAGTACCCCCTAGTACCCCCTAGTACCCCTTAGTATCCTCCAGTACCCCCTAGTACCCCCTAGTGCCCCTCAGTATCCTCCAGTACCCCCTAGTACCCCCTAGTGCCCCTTAGTATCCTCCAGTACCCCCTAGTACCCCGTAGTATCCTCCAGTACCCCCTAGTACCCCCTAGTGCCCTTTAGTATCCTCCAGTACCCCCTAGTACCCATTAGTATCCTCCAGTACCCCCTAGTACCCCTTAGTATCCTCCAGTACCCCCTAGTACCCCCTAGTGCCCCTTTGTATCCTCCAGTACCCCCTAGTACCCCCTAGTGCCCCTAAGTATCTCCCAGTACCCACTAGTGCCCCTTAGCATCCTCCAGTACCCCCTAGTACCCCTTAGTATCCTCCAGTACCCCCTAGTACCCCTTAGTATCCTCCAGTACCCCCTAGTACCCCCTAGTGCCCCTTAGTATCCTCCAGTACCCCCTAGTACCCCCTAGTGCCCCTTAGTATCCTCCAGTACCCCCAGTACCCCCTAGTGCCCCTTAGTATCCTCCAATACCCCCTAGTGCCCCTTAGTATCCTCCAGTACCCCTAGTACCCCCTAGTGCCCCTTAGTATCCTCCAGTACCCCCTAGTACCCCCTAGTGCCCCTTAGTATCCTCCAGTACCCACTAGTGCCCCTTAGTATCCTCCAGTACCCCCTAGTACCCCCTAGTGCCCCTTAGTATCCTCCAGTACCCCCTAGTACCCCTTAGTATCCTCCAGTACCCCCTAGTACCCCCTAGTGCCCCTTAGTATCCTCCAGTACCCCCTAGTGCCCCTTAGTATCCTCCAGTACCCCCTAGTACCCCTTAGTATCCCCCAGTACCCCCTAGTACCCCTTAGTATCCTCCAGTACCCCCTAGTACCCCCTAGTGCCCCTTAGTATCCTCCAGTACCCCCTAGTACCCCCTAGTGCCCCTAAGTATCCTCCAGTACCCACAAGTGCCCCTTAGTATCCTCTAGTACCCCCTAGTACCCCCTAGTGCCCCTTAGTATCCTCCAGTACCCCCTAGTACCCCTTAGTATCCTCCAGTACCCCCCAGTACCCCTTAGTATCCCCCAGTACCCCCTAGTACCCCTTAGTATCCCACAGTACCCACTAGTGCCCCTTAGTATCCTCCAGTACCCCCTAGTACCCCCTAGTGCCCCTTAGTATCCCCCAGTACCCCCTAGTACCCCTTAGTATCCTCCAGTACCCCCTAGTACCCCCTAGTGCCCCTTAGTATCCTCCAGTACCCCCTAGTACCCCCTAGTGCCCCTTAGTATCCTCCAATACCCCCTAGTGCCCCTTAGTATCCTCCAGTACCCCCTAGTACCCCCTAGTGCCCCTAAGTATCCTCCAGTACCCCCCAGTACCCCCTAGTGCCCCTTAGTATCCTCCAATACCCCCTAGTGCCCCTTAGTATCCTCCAGTACCCCCTAGTACCCCCTAGTGCCCCTTAGTATCCTCCAGTACCCACTAGTGCCCCTTAGTATCCTCCAGTACCCCCTAGTGCCCCTTAGTATCCTCCAGTACCCCTTTGAGTCAACTCCACCAATCGGCCCTCCATCTCCTGCCTCCTCGACACATCTCCTCTATCGGCCGATGACGTATGAGTCTCTCCCCATTGTCTCGGCAGCAAATCTACTCCTTTATCTACCGGTGGACGGCGGGAAGTCGGCTCTTTATCCACTCTGCACGCCACGGGAGGCCTACGGTGTTCCTGGCATACACATTACCCCTCAGTACCCCCCTCCCTCCTCCTCTTGCAGGGTAGGAATGAAGTCTCTCTCTCTCTCTCTCTCTCTGTCTCTCTCTCTCTCTCTCTCTCTCTCTCTCTCTCTCTGTCTCTCTGTCTCTCTCTCTGTCTCTCTGTCTCTCTGTCTCTCTCTCGTATATTCTTATGTTTTCTGTCTGTCTGTCTGTCTGTCTGTCTCCATTTCACTATTGCACAGCACTAACAGAAAGAAAAAATACACAGACAAACACAGACAACAAATACACAGACAAACACAGACGACAAATACAGACACAAACACAGACGAAAAATACACAGACAAACACAGACGACAAATACACAGACAAACACAGACGACAAATACACAGACAAACACAGACGACAAATACACAGACAAACACAGACGACAAATACAGACCTCTTAAGCTACGAACAAAGAAAACACTTATCCAGCATCATTTGACACCAGAATCAGACAGACAGACAGACACACAGACACACAGACACACATATGTACACAGAATAGACAGACACACAGACACACATATGTACACAGAATAGACAGACACACAGACACACATATGTACACAGAATAGACAGACACAGAGACACACATATGTACACAGAATAGACAGACACACAGACACACATATGTACACAGAATAGACAGACACACAGACACACATATGTACACAGAATAGACAGACACACAGACACACATATGTACACAGAATAGACAGACACACAGACACACATATGTACACAGAATAGACAGACATACAGACACACAGATTTACACAGAATAGACAGACACACAGACACACATATGTACACAGAATAGACAGACATACAGACACACATATGTACACAGAATAGACAGACACACAGACACACATATGTACACAGAAAAGACAGACACACAGACACACATATGTACACAGAATAAACAGACACACAGACACACATATGTACACAGAATAGACAGACACACAGACACACATATGTACACAGAATAGACAGACACACAGACACACATATGTACACAGAAAAGACAGACACAGAGACACACATATGTACACAGAATAGACAGACACACAGACACACATATGTACACAGAACAGACAGACACACATATGTACACAGAATAGACAGACACACAGACACACATATGTACACAGAATATACAGACATACACACACATATGTACACAGAATAGACAGACATACAGACACACATATGTACACAGACTGGACAGACACAGACACACATATGTACACAGAATAGACAGACACACAGACACTCAAAACAATTGACACAGACAAATGACTAGACAGATTTACAAACAGACAAACACAATATAAGCGAGTGACGTCTGTTGTAGTGCGGGGGTTAACAGTAAAGAGGGAGGAGGTGAGTGGGGGGAGAGGGAGGAGTGGGGGAGAGGGAGGAGTGGGGAGAGGGAGGAGTGGGGGGAGAGGGAGGGGTGGGGGAAAGGGAGGAGTGGGGAGAGGGAGGAGTGGGGGAGAGGGAGGAGTGGGGGAGAGGGAGGGGTGAGGGAGAGGGGGAGAGGAAGGTAAGATAAAGGGGTGGGAAGGGGTGAGGGAGAGGGAGGGATGAGGGGAGAGGAGGTAAGTGAGAGGGATGTAGGAGAGAGGGAAGTAAGTGAGAGAGATAAAGATAAAGGGGAAGAGGATTTGAGAGTGGCATAACAGGGAGAGAGAGAGAGAGAGAGAGAGAGAGAGAGAGAGAGAGAGAGAGAGATGAATTATTGGGGAAACAGAATCTAAAAATAAACAAAAATAACGAAAATAAATAAAAATGTTTGGAATAGTAAAAACAAATGGAAAATCGGAGAAGTGGAAAGAGACAAGACGGACTAATTATCATGGTATGTATTGTGGACAAGTTTAAAAAGACGAAGAAGAGATATAGAAAATAGTAGTAATAAAGAAAAAAGCGAAAAAAAAACAATGACAAAAATAGATGACAAAAGGAGTTGGTTGGTTAATGAAAGGGAGGAAAGGCATTCGTGATAACAGCTGAAGGGGCTGTTCTGCTGAGCCTCCACCCACCCTCCCTCCCACCCACCCACCTCCTCTGTGGGTAATACCGCCACTCAGAATGATCTGATCCTATGACAAAGCCTTGGGGGCAGGATCTGATAGCTTATACAGAGGATTCAATACCTCGCCTCGCTATCTAGATCCCACTCCTGGCCTTTATACTCCTCTCCAGGTCCTTATAACCAAAACAGTTACCAGCCCAACAATGAAATCTTAAAACTGCAGACTGGAAACTCAAATTAAAAACCTCCTAACAGCAAAATTAGAAGGTGTATAGGGTTAATTTCGTTCTATAGAGGTTCTAATTCTCCCTCCAGGATCAGAAAAGGCTTGAGGATAGAGTAAAGAGGATCGAGGCTCACCTTAATACCTACCTAGCTGAATACCTGACAGGAGGTTCCCAGCCAGGTAGTGAGTGCGAAGAGGAGGGAACACAAGGCGATGTTCTGAGTCTCACCGAGTCTCAACCTCCTTCTCCTTGCCTTTAATTACGGTCGAGTCTCAGTGTATTTTCAGGGCCATCTTGATCTTCATAATCCACGTCTGGAAGTTAAAATGAACCGAATAAATTAAATACAATCTCAAATCTCCATGCTCGGTGTGTGTGTGTGTGTGTTGTGCCGTTGCTGTGCGTGAAGCTTCTTAATAAATCCGGGTTGTGTTGGAGGTATTGTGAGCGAGGGGACAAAGGGACATTGTCTGAGTCTTAGCACTGGGCAGGAAAAACTTACATCTGCTGAAATATTCTTTGTAAATGAAATAGGACGAAGAGATGATGGCTAATTAAAATAAAATGATATTTATATTGATTATTTACGGAATTATCGAGACAAAAGTGTAAATGGCGCACACACACACACGCACACACACGCACACACACACACACACACACACACACACGCACATGCACACGCACACGCACACACGCACACGCACACGCACACACACATCTTCTCTATTTCTTTATATCAATACAGAATATCTCTATATGAATGTAATAAACAGCTAAATTAATATGTAACTCTATAGGTTTATATAATATAGAAATTTCTTCTATTTTCATATATAATTAATATACTTTATAGATTAGGTCTATAGGTAAGTTATGTGTAAGTTATGTAGTACTCTGTGTGTTGCTCTCTCTCTCTATCTCTCTCTCTCTCTCTCTCTCTCTCTCTCTCTCTCTCTCTCTCTTCTTCCTTCTTCTCCCTCTTTATCCTTTCTCCCCCTCATTTTTCCTCCTCCTTCCCCCTTTCCTCATCTCTATCCCTTTCCATTTTCTTTCTTCTTATGCCCACGCTCTCCCCCTCCCATCACTGTACCCTCCCACATCCCCCACACCCCTCCCACCCTTGTCAGCTCTCCACATTCCGCCCCACACCCCTTCCATCTCCCCTCCCCACATCCCTCCCACCCCACTCACCTACCCCACATCCCTCCCACCCCTCCCACCCCTCTCCCCTCTCCCACATCCCTCCCACGCCTCCCATCCCTCTCCCCTCCCCCACACCCCTCCCACCCCACTCCCCTCCCCCACATCCCTCCCACCCCACTCCCCTCCCCCACATCCCTCCCACCCCTCTCCCCTCCCCCACATCCCCCACACCCCTCCCACCCCACTCCCCTCCCCCACATCCCTCCCACCCCTCTCCCCTCCCCCACACCCCTCCCACCCCTCTCCCCTCCCCCCTCCCCCACACCCCTCCCACCCCACTCCCCTCCCCCACATCCCTCCCACCCCTCTCCCCTACCCCACACCCCTCCCACCCCTCCCATCCCTCTCCCCTCCCCCACATCCCTCCCACCCCTCCCATCCCTCTCCCCTCCCCCTCCCATATATCACCCAAGAAAGAGTTAATCCCTCACTCCCATACACGAGGGATTTACCACCTATAATAAATACTTCCTCTGTTATTTGTCTGTACAATAGGGATACCAGCGGCCGATGACAGACAAGCTGAGCTGATGGTGATTTATTACCCGCAACACTTATAAATGGTGGCACTAGAGGTCATATATCGATCTGTATAAGTCCTTTTGTATGAACGGCTGTCTAGTGTCTATCTCTCTAGTTAGCTTTTTGTGTATGTATGTATGTATGTATGTATGTATGTATGTATGTAATAATACATTAATAATAATAAACGGTTTATTAATAGAGTTGCAGCCGGTGGCTGAAAATATGTATGGGTAGAGAGTCCACCCAGCAGTAATTGGGGACCTGGATGTTAATCGATGTGCGGATCGTGTTCCGGAGTAATGGTTAGCCAGTGCAGTTGGCGAGTTGTCCGGTCTTTTCGGATTATTCCTTGACACTGGGTCATGCAGCTCCTTAACTTGGGGTGTGATTGTTGTGTTGGCGACAGCTTCTACACCTTAAACAAATTCACGCCAAGGTGGCCCTTGGGCCCCGCCATCCTCGTTACACGAGGGGCAACCATTACTATGTAAATATGTAGGTAATAATAATAATGATAATAATAATAGTAATAATAATAATAATAATAAACGGTTTATTAATAGAGTTCCAGCCGGTGGCTGAAAATATATGTATGTATGTATGTATGTATGTATGTATGTATGTATGTAAGTATGTATGTATGTGCCTCCTCGTGGCAACACAGGGTAACTGGGTGCCTCGCAGTCCCAGGCTAGACCAGCAAGAGATCTCGGAGCAGCAGTGGACCCCAGAGGGACGGCGTATAGGCCCACTGGCATGTAGACACGCCCAGGTGCCTACCACCCACTGTCCCACTGCCTTGCAGATTAACCAGGGTAGCTATAAGACTACGGGATTAAACCCCAAATGACAATTATGCGGTAGAGCCCCGCATGAGGCAGACATGCTTAAAGAGCTCCAGTGAGACCCCAACGGCAGAAAAGGCGGAAGAGGTGACCAACATGGGATCCTAACGCTTAGACCGACAGATGAAGGCAAAGAGGGATGGACAGGCTACTAAGGCGAAACCCAACAAACTGGGCTATCGGCAGTCCATTGCAACTCTCCCTCTCCCCAGTCGCTGCAACACTTGCACCACTGGATCAGGAAAAGGAAGAGCCAAGATGTGTGGTTGCAGCCTTCGCTCCTGCCTCACCACATAAATCAACTCACGAGCAGCCATCATCCAGCTCATCAAAACTCCTATACCTCCAAAAGTCCTATGGTGACAGACGAGTAGCGACGGGGTCAGGCAGAGATGACTGCCGGGAGTCTCTTGTCACAACTCTACACCTGACCGGCATAGATAAGATGGTCGTTTTATGCACTTGGATCTAGGCAGCAGTGCAATTCGGTCCTGTCTGTGCGACAGAGTAGAACTTTTGAGGAGCAAATCTGCTCACTCCACATAGGGAGTGGGCTAGAAAATTAGCCCTGAACATAGCCTGCCTAAATAAACCAACCTGACTGGGCAACCGCACCCAGTAAGTTCATCCTTATGCAGTCGAAAACACAACCATAATCACAGATCAAAGCAAATACATGGAATATCAGGACCCTTCTGGATACTGGCACAAATGAGCGTCCTGAAAGAAGAATTGCCCTTGTGGCAAAAGAGCTGGCTAGGTATAACATCGACATAGCAACCATTAGTGAGTCCCGGCTCCCTGACGAGGGTAGACTCACAGAACGGTGGTCAGGCTATACCTTCTTCTGGAAGGGTAAGCCTGCTGTGGAGAGAAACCGCATTTATGGAGTTGGCTTTGCCATCTGCCAATCCATCCTCCATAGACTAACTGAAATCTATTGGGATCATCGAGTGCCTCATGACGCTTCGAGTCCCACTAAATCACTCACGTCATGCCTTCTTCATCCGTTCATACGCCCCAACACTGGATGCAGAGGATGACATCAAGGAGGACTTTTACGCCGACCTTCACAGAGTGCTAACCTCAATCCCCAGAGAAGACAAGGTTATGCTCCTTGGCGACTTCCATGCCAGAGTAGGAGATACTGACATATGACAGGGGACCATTGGGAGAAACGGAGTAGGCAAGTGTCATCCCAACGGCCTACTCCTCCTCAACAAGAGTGCTGCACACAACCTCACTATCACCAATACCTTGTCTAGGCAGGCCGACAAGTTCAAGGGTTCGTGGTAACACCCACCATCGAAACATTGTGAAGAGGGTTTAGATGTTAACCCCCTCTGGATCTTTTAAGGATTACCGTCAGGTGGAACAGCACTGCCTTCACCAAGGATATTGACCAAGATTATGGATATTTGTAACAAAAGATGTCTACTTACAATTATTTACACTGATAATCGACATGAAGACAGTACAGAGAACCATAAACGTATGTGGTATGGAAGTGCCGGACTGCCGTTCGGAAGAAATGTCGGGAGTGTAGACACTGGATGTCAAGCGTGGAGTCTTGTACACATGGTACAGGTGGTATATTGATGTCTTCTCAACAACTTTACAGGAGAGCAAGTATCTTCCCAACCGGTACAGGTACGTGACAATGAACCAGGGAGGAACAGCACAGAGACTAGGGCTGACTCCTACCTGGCGTGCTGACATACAAGGCTAGGAGTGCAGCAGTTCACACCAACTTGACCATGAATAAAAAGAGGTAGCATTTGACCAACTGGATCCGAGGAAGGGAGCCAAGTTACCAGCCATAAGGTTACACCCCGCACTATGACTTGGTTCGAACTACCCATGAGCAACACCTGCTTCAGATGCAGAGAACAACACAGTTCCAACAATCATTGGACTGGAATATAAACCCCTTACACAATGGCATCTCATTGACTACATCACTGTCAGAGAAAGATTGTAACAAATTAACTGTTTGTTCCTTTTGATTCTTTAGATTTACTTACTTATTTATATTTCTTACATTTCTTAATTCTATTATCTTATTCTATTTTCTTTTCTGTTCATTATACTCGTAAGACTAGTGAGATGAGGAAGGTGGCTGGAGTAGAGGGGACTGGGAGAAGATGGGAGTAGGGGGAGGGAGGCGGTTTTGGTAAGTCGGTTCTCACACCAAGGGGAGGCTGAGATGATGGATAGCTGTGTACTACGATACAACACTTAAACAGAGAGGACATATGGGATATATATATATATATATATATATATATATATATATGTATATATATATGTATATAATCAACACCTCAACCCGCCAGGATTCGAACCCACGGCCCACAAGCCTATGACTGTGACCGGGGAACGCTAACCGCTGGACCACCAGGATGCTAAAAGCAGTCCTAGACTTTGTTATATTTCACACAAAGCCTGTTCAACGAGCTTATGGCGCCGTGAACCTCTAGAACTGCTTTTAGCATCCTGGTGGTCCAGCGGTTAGCGTTCCCCGGTCACAGTCATAGGCTTGTGGGCCGTGGGTTCGAATCCTGGCGGGTTGAGGTGTTGATTGTATGTAGAAGTCCGCGTGCTTTATTGGGCTAATGAAATATATATGGATCCTCGTGTTTCGAAGCCGGATTTGGTAAAACGTTACTCTGACCACCTAAGTGGTGTGGGTGGTCCCCATTAGAGGTTCACGGCGCCATAAGCTCGTTGAACAGGCTTTGTGTGAAATATAACAAAGTCTAGGACTGCTTTTAGCATCCTGGTGGTCCAGCGGTTAGCGTTCCCCGGTCACAGTCATAGGCTTGTGGGCCGTGGGTTCGAATCCTGGCGGGTTGAGGTGTTGATTATATGTAGAAGTCCGCGTGCTTTATTGGGCTAATGAAATATATATATATATATATATATATATATATATATATATATATATGTAATATTCAGAAATTTCAAATGCCCAGCCATTAGGGATACTGAGCGTTCAAGGTCGTCTGAGGAAAGAGAGCGCTCCCCGCACATAGTGGGAGGTTGTGGAACTAGGCCTATATGATATTCAATGTAATTTGCCGAATTAATAATGATGCGATTCATTAAGTTAATGGACTATTATTGAATTTGAAATTATTATAGATCGTTTATCAGTCTGAATAATGTTACGGGTGTCCCAAGGAGTTATTAGTTAGGCGGAAAATATGTCACGTAGGCCTAAGCTAACGCCTTGAGAGGACAAGAGGCGGGCTCTCCCTCAGTCACGGAGAAGCATTCAGACAAACAAGACGTCCCTGCGCGTCCATCACAGAAATAGTCACGTGGTCTAGTCACCTGTGTTGCACTATTGCAGTATAACAAGTAAGTCTCATTCGATCTCAGACAGGGTTAGATAGGGCAGTGGTAAAGTAAACTAGAGCTAACAGTGAGTTCATTTCAGGGTTTCCGTCAGAACCCACTTGACCGGAGTTTGACTGCGAGATTGATGACTGCAAGAGATTGACTGCCGTTTGAGACTGCCGTTGATGATTGAGGGTGGCGATTGTCGCCATTGGACCGATCAGTGTAGGCCTGTCACTGTTTAGCGGGGTATCAAAGGATCTCTTGAGGGAATCTAGCCGTCTGGGTGCCCAGCTGACGACGGGACGATCGTGGGTCAGCAGCTCTCCTCTACCTCGGCTCACAACACCACATGTCTCGAGCAGCTTAGTGAAACCCTCTTGCTAACGGGAAGCTAAAGCTTCTCTCAACTGTACAAGGTCTGATTGGCTCACTCCCTTCCGTTTCATGGATGTACTGGGGGTAAAGTGAGGCCAGCTGAGTGATACAGGGTCGCACACTGAGACCATGAGTCTAGGAGATACCTAGAGGAACATTTTATCTCCCTTATTACGGGTGTATGTTGAGTTGGGTGGAGCATGGTTCACGAGTATTGGTGGACCCAGTAACAAATCAATAATAGTGACTATATTTGTGTGTAGTTAATACCATTTCTCAGTTACTGATGTTATCTTGACGTGTGTGGTTTAATATTTCTTAAATAATTTTGATAGTATTGTTGTTTGAATGTTTGTGTCATTAAGTGGAACCAGAGTGATACTGTGATTTGATTCTTTTAATGCATCTAAATTTTCTTCATAATTCCGATCTCAGGTATAACCCTTGTTCCCCAGAGTAGTGGTTAAGTTAGGTTAGGAAGTGTGCATCTGTTGGGGTGATATAATTTTATTGAGTGCCCTTAAGGCCTATTCATTGTAGAGTTATTAATTTCTTATTTTTGAATACCATTTTCTCAGGCTGGATATTATTTTGTTGAAAGCCCTTAAGGCCTGTTTCATGTGTGCAAGCAACATTTCTTAAAACTTCAAATTTATTGTTGCCTGAGTTTCTAATAATTTCTATATCATGTATAACTTTTATTCCCCAGAGTAGTGTTTTAAGTTCAAGTTAAGAGGTGCCCATATTGGTGTACCATTATTTGATTGTGTTTGTAGTGTTGGAGGGAATATAAGTGTCTAAATTTTTCAGTGTGTCTCATTCATCCCAGTCACAGACGCTATCCTTCCACGGGTCACGGACAATTCATTTTGTTTAGTAGATTTAAGTGTTCTTGTGCTGGTTCGGGATTTTTCTCAAAGGGGCGCTTCCACTGCCATTACCATCTATTAATCTTTAATAAACCCCAAGTCCAGTGAGAAAATAAAGTCCAGTATATTCCGACCGGTTACATATATATATATATATATATATATATATATATATATATATATATATATATATATATATATATATATATATATATATATATATAAGTGATCGTTGGCCCTTCGTGCCCGGTGGCGAGTCCGGTGGTACAGTTTACCAAAGGGTGAAAGTTCAAACGCTCTTGCATGGCTAGCGAGCAATCGCCGGCCGGCTGACAGGGACATCATTTTACAGCGTAAATAAAATGGTTAATTAATGCCTTCCCAAAGAAACCATCGACATGGAACCAGGTTTGTTCCACTCTACGAATTTTTTGCAATTTTTCCACCAAGTTTCATGAAAAACGATTGTGCCGTTTCGGCTGCCCAGAACAGACACACACAGACACACGGTTATTCCTATAGTATATGAGATAATCATGATCGTGGTTGTTATAATCATGGTCGTGGTTGTTATAATAATGGTCGTGGTTGTTATAATCATGGTCGTGGTTGTTATAATCATAGTCGTGGTTGTTATAATCATAGTCGTGGTTGTTATAATCATGGTCGTGGTTGTTATAATCATAGTCGTGGTTGTTATAATCATAGTCGTGGTTGTTATAATCATGGTCGTGGTTGTTATAATCATAGTCGTGGTTTTTATAATCATGGTCGTGGTTGTTATAATAATGGTCGTGGTTGTTATAATTATGGTCGTGGTTGTTATAATCATGGTCGTGGTTGTTATAATCATATTCGTGGTTGTTATACTCATAGTCGTGGTTGTTATAATCATGGTCGTGGTTGTTATAATCATGGTCGCGGTTGTTATAATCATGGTCGTGGTTGTTATAATCATGGTCGTGGTTGTTATAATCAAGGTCGTGGTTGTTATAATCATGGTCGTGGTCATGATTATGGTCGTACTTGTTATAATCATGGTCGTGGGTGTTATAATCATAGTCGTGGTTGTTATCATCATGGTCGTGTTTGTTATATTCATGGTCGTGGTTGTTATAATCATGGTCGTAGTTATAATCATGGTCGTAGTTGTTATAATCATGGTCGTGGTTGTTATAATCATAGTTGTGGTTGTTGTAATCATAGTCGTGGTTGTTATAATCATGGTCGTGGTTGTTATAATCATGGTCGTGGTTGTTTTAATCATGGTCGTGGTTGTTATAATCATGGTCGTGGTTGTTATAATCATGGTCGTGGTTGTTTTAATCATGGTCCTGGTTGTTATAATCATGGTCCTGGTTGTTATAATCATGGTCGTGGTTGTTATAATCATGGTCCTGGTTGTTATAATCATGGTCGTGGTTGTTATAATCATGGTCGTGGTTGTTTTAATCATGGTCCTGGTTATTATAATCATGGTCGTGGTTGTTATAATCATGGTCGTGGTTGTTATAATCATGGTCGTGGTTGTTATAATCATGGTCGTGGTTGTTATAATCATGGTCGTGGTTGTTTTAATCATGGTCGCGGTTGTTATAATCATGGTCGTGGTTGTTGTAATCATGGTCGTGGTTGTTATAATCATGGTCGCGGTTGTTATAATCATGGTCGTGGTTGTTGTAATCATGGTCGTGGTTGTTATAATCATGGTCGTGGTTGTTATAATCATGGTCGCGCTTGTTATAATCATGGTCGTGGTTGTTGTAATCATGGTCGTGGTTGTTATAATCATGGTCGTGGTTGTTATAATCATGGTTATGGTTGTTATAACAAGTGTCTCTTTCTTCTTTGTGTTGTATCTCATTATTCTTAATCTTTTTACCTCCATTTAACCGACTAATTTCTACACGTTATCATCCAAATACTTGTTCTGATTTATTTTTTACTTATCGCTGTCCTTCCTTTGTCTCCTTCTCTCGTCTCCTTCTCTACTATCCTTCTATACCATTCTTATTCTGTCCTTCCATCCCTCCATTCATACCTCCACCTCTCACTATCCCTCTCTCCCATCTACTTTCCTCTCTTCTTAAGGATAATAATGCTTCAGTCTCTTCTTATCCTTCTCTTCTCCCTTTCTATCTTCTCCATGCATTCCTGTTATTATCTTTTTCTCTCTTCTCCTTTTCCATGTACAGTCATCCACAGGAATAAGTATACACTGTAGTTGTAAGGTCGTCTGGTAACGTTGAAACTGCGCATCCAGACGCATGATGAAACTCAGCTCCCCCCCCCACCTGTTATCTCTAACTATTTTCTGTTTCCCCTTCTTTATTCTTCTATGTACTCATCTTCCTTCCTTTACTAATCCAAGCAACATTAAAAAAAAGTAGGCTAAGAAAAAAGTGGAGGGAGGAGGAGGGAGCCGTACGATAACTGCAATCGTGGGCTGACAGCGTACAGCAAATGAGGGTGGGCCGAGTCCGTAGACTTGCATCGTTTTCCAGCGTAAATAATGGCTTCCTAAAGAAACCATCGATATGGGACCAAGTTTGTTCCACTCTACGATTATTTTTTATTTTTCCACCAAGTTTGATGAAAAACGATTGTGCCATTTCGGCTGCCCAAAACAGACACACACCCACAAACAGACAGACACATGACTATTCCTATAGTATATATATATATATATATATATATATATATATTATATATATATATATATTTATATATATATATATATATATATTATATATATATATATGACTCACCGTATTACTGCATAATACCCAGACGTTTATAACACATCACTCTTTCTCCATAAGGAAGGGATGAATTAGGACTCTTGTTAACGGTTGCTGTATTTATTGAATACTTTCTATTAGGGTTTGACAATTATACTTCAAAACAATAAACCTGTCTTCCTAGTTAGTTGACCAAGGTCTTCTGACTCAATACATTTCGGGAAACGGATCAACCTAATATGTATTCACATTTTAGCCACCATATGAGGAGGTGACACCCACGACAAAATCACACTTAAATCTGACCAAACACAGACTGACTTTTCCAAACTTGGTAGCACATGAATCATGCCTCATATGCCTCCTCATTGGCAGAAGACAGGCCTAAGGTCTTCATACTATTGGCAGGAACTCTCAGGTGTCGGTAAACTCATGACATTGTTACAAGATCACCGAGATGTCCTCATCACCCGAGCCATGCGTGGTTCACACCACTGTGACACTGATCATCGGCTCTTCGGAGCCAAGCTCTCACTTCATGTCGCCCCAAATGGGCGAAGGCAGCAAGCCTCCAGAAGAGGTTTTTAACTCTAAGCATTTGGAGGATCCAGCGGTAGCACATGCTATCAGAGAGCAGCTCGGACGTGGGCTGATAATTTAACTATAACATTTTATGAGCAAATCACTCGTGGCGCAGCCTCTCTCCGTTCATCCGATGGTAACGCCCTAATTAAAGACGATAAAGGCCTCCTTCAGTGCTGGAAGGAGCACTACCATTCACTGCTCAACCGAAACACCGATGAGGATGTCCTGACTACCCAGCAGGTGACTCAGCATCCAGAGCTGACCCACCTCAGCTATCTTCCATCCCTGGATGAGGTAGCTACTGCCATCAAACAGATGAAAAATAAAGCCTCGGGGCCTGATGTAATCCCAGCCGAGGTGTATAAAACAGAAGGACCTCTGCTTACCAGTCGTCTCCACTCTCTCCTGGAGAATATATGGGAAAAGGAGGAAATCCACCAAGCTCTTAAAGATGCCTCCGTCATCATTATTTATAAGAACAAGGGAGACCAGTCAGACTGTGGCAACTATCGCGGGATCTCACTGCTGTCCGTAGCTGGCAAGATGATCGCCCGAGTCCTCCTAAACAGACTTCTTCCTGAGGAGGAAAACTTCCTCCCAGAATACCAATGTAGCTTTAGACCATCACGTGGCATCACTGACATGATCTTTGCTGCCCGTCTGATACAGGAAAAGTAAAGAAAACAGAGTCATGCCCCGTACATGGCTTTCATCGACCTAACCAAGGTGTTCGACTCGGTGAACAAGGAAGCCCTCTGGTGGACCCTCAGCCACTTTGGCTGCCCACCAAAATTCATCACCATTATGAGACAACCCCAAGATGGCATGAACGGCAGTGTCCAGCACAACGGCACCCAGTCTGAGATCTTCTCCATCCAAACGGGGGTTAAACAAGGGTGTGTACTGGCACCAACTCTTTTCCATTTTCTTCGCTGCTTCCTTACTTGTGCCAGTGCAAATTTAGCTGGCGGGGTGGACATCCAGTACCGGGTGAAGGATCTTTTCACCATAAGATGACTCCAGGCAGGAACAAAGGTGTCAGGAGCTACCATTACTGAACTTCAATATACATGCGACCTCACCCTTATTGTTCACACTGAACGCGACTTACAGGAGATCCTGAACACCTATGTAGATACATATGCACACTTTGGACTTGAGGTGAATGTTCGTAAGACTCACATTTTCTTTCAGCCTGCCCCTGGTTCACCCACACCTCCACCGTCCATCCAGCTTAACGGTACTACCCTCACTAATGTCACCCACTTTCGGTATCTCAGCTCCCACCTGTCCACCACCATGGACATTGATGAAGATATTCAGCATCGGATCATATGTGCATCTCAAGCCTTTGGCAGACTCCGAAACCGTGTCTTCACCTGTAGGGAGCTGAAATTGTCCACAAAGTTACACGTATATCGAGCAGTGGTCCTCCCCACCATGCTATATGGCAGCAAGACATGGGTCACATACAATGTTACGAGTTGGGGATTTAGAATATAGTTAAAAGTCTACCCAGATCCCATCAGACAACAACAAAAAAAAAAACAAAGACAATCGGACTATAAAAGGGTAGACAAAGGATGCGAGTTTTTGTTGTGTATAATAAAGTACCATAAATTCCTTAACAAAATATTCAGCTTTCTATAATTTACCCTTAACCATACTTAACCTAAACATTAACAGTATATACATATTTATACAACATACAATACTTTGAAGCAAGGTGGAGGGGGGAGGCAATATAAGATTACAAATACTTAAGTGCGGAGCTGAGATGGCTGACGAGTAAGGCTGAGTATTGTAGAAGACGGTAGGTAGTCACTGTGCCGTAGGTTTCCAGGATAGGTGATCCTGTGGTCACTTCCCAGAGTGAACTGAACTCTCATCGAACTGGAGCTGATGAAGAAGACTTTGAGGAGGTGACGCAACAACCAGGATATGGAGAAGAGAAACCCCGGAGTGGTAACTAAGACGAGTCATACTCGTGTTTCGTCCCTAGATGGCGTTGCTCGTGGTGCTGGGTAGGTAGATCAGGACAATAGATGGCGTGGTTCGTAGTGCTGGGTAGGTAGATCATGACAATTGGTGGCGGGGTTCGTAGCATACAGGAAACACCTCAAGGCACTTGAAAACTTTCACCAACGTAGTCTACGTTCCATCCTTCGAGTTCGCTGGGACGACAAAAGAACAAATGCCAGTATTCTTGCTGACACCAACTGTAGGAGCATCGAGGCTACCATTATCCATGGACAACTACTGTATGCTAGACTGGCCATGTTACCTGCATGGACGACAGTAGACTGCCAAATCAACTACTTTACAGTCACCTAACGAATAGTAAACGTAACGTTGGCGGACAACTGAAAAGGTATAAGGATAGTCTTAAGACAAACCTGAAAAAGTGCCAAATCGACCCCCTCACCTGGGAGATGATTACTCCACACCGTAACGCTTGGAGGAGCACCACGCGAGAAGGTGTCATTACTTACGAGTTAGCCAGACTTCATAAGGAGGAAGACAAGCAGCAATGCAGGAAAGACGCTGCCGCTTCCCCTCCCGCACTAGATGTAGCCCTCCACATGTGCAACATCTGTGATCGACCCTGTCGGTCCCGTATCGGCCTCTTTAGTCACCTCAGAACTCACCAACCTTGGTGACATCATTGTATCATAGCTGGATGATCGTCATACTCGATTCCGAGGGACAGCGAAGTAGTAGTATTTATGTATGTACGTGGTGTAGTGGTCAGCATGCTCTCCTCGCAAGCAAACAGACCCGGGTTCGATCCCTGGGCAAGTTTCTTTACACCATTTCCCCTCTGTCTACCCAGCAGTAATTGGGGACCTGGATGTTTAACGATGTGCGGATCGTATTCCGGGGTAATGGTTAGCCAGTGCAGTTGGCAGGTTGTCCGGTCTTCTCGAACTATTCCTTGACACTGGGTCATGCAACTCGTTAACTTAGGGTGTGGTTGTTGTGTTGGCGACCGCTTCTACACCTTAAACAAATTCACGCCCTAGGGCCGGCCATCCTCGTTTCACGAGGGGCAACCATTAATATTTATTTGTGTATGTATATGTGTATGAATGCATGTATGCATGTATGTATGTATGTATGCATGTATGTAAGATGACTGCACTTCATAATGAGGCCTGAGGAGATATGACAACTGAACCAAACTCTAGATTAACTTCCAGAAGCTACAACTAATTATTCCAAGTTCCGACATGATTACCTTCACATATTCAGACAAGCTCAGGAGCAGCCACTCTCTGCGTCTTCTCTTTGGTAACTGAATATAACACGCTGAGATTAACTGCATCTCTCACTCCCTTTGAGACAGGTGAAGAGATGTTTACACCACACACTTCTCTCTGTTCTCTCTTCTTCTCTGTCTCACATCCCCTCCATAATTCTCCTTCATCTACCCTTAACCCTCTCCACTTCCACCTCCACCCTTCACCCTCCACCCGCCACCCTCATCCTCCACCTTCATCCTCCACCCTCATCCTCACCGTCCATCCTACATACCCTACCCATTCAACTTTCATCAATCTCAACTATTTCTCCATATTACAGTTCACTCTCATCTCCGGTAACCTCCTTCAATCCTTCCTTCTCACCTAACCTAACCTAACCTAACCTAATCTAACCAAACCTAACCTAACCCAACAGATCTCCACAACTTGCAGCTCTTCTCTTCATTAACTCCTTGAGTACGATGACTTAATCCCTTTGTGTACGATGACTTAATCCACTTGAGTAAGAGGATTTAATCCCTTGAGTACGATGACAATTCCTTGAGTACGATGAGTTAACCCCCAAACACAATTGCCATTCTTTGTTATTCGTGTTTTCAATTCTCCTCTATTCACGTCATTACTGTCTTTAAGAGAGAGAGAGAGAGAGAGAGAGAGAGAGAGAGAGAGAGAGAGAGAGAGAGAGAGAGAGAGAGAGAGAGAGAGAGAGAGAGAGAGAGAGATTAACGAGAGAGCAGGCGGAAAGGAGGGAGAGAGGGAAGAAATGAGGGAGGTGAAGGGTTGGGAGGGATGGCGATAGGGAGGGAAGGAGGGAGGGAGCATGTTAAAGAAGGAAGGAACGTGGTAAGGAGGGAGGGAGCTAGGGAAAGGATGGAAGGAGGGAGGAGGGGAAGGACGGATGGAAGAAAAGAGGGAGGAAAGGAGGGAAGGAGAGATGGAGAAAGGGAGGGAGGGATGGAGGAAGGGAAAGGAGAGGGTTTGGTAGAGAGGGAGAGAGGGAGGGAAGGAAGGAGAGAGAGGGAGGGAGGTCAACTTCAGTAGCCACCAATAAAGTACAGAACCTCAGGAGCGAACAATTACTTATAGCAGCCGACCCAGAGAGCGTCAATGGGCCGGCTGCTGCTCGGTCAGTTGGCACACAATACTAGCTGATGGGGGAGGAAGGGACGGGGGGAGGAAGGGATAGGGGGGAGGAAGGGATAGGGGGGAGGAAGGGATGGAGGGGAGGAAGGGATGGGGGGAGGAGGATGGGGTGGGGGAGGAGGAAAGGGTGAGGAAGGAGCATAGAGTGGGGTAGGTGGAAAGGGTGAAGGCAAAAGGGCAGGAAAGGAAGAGGATGGGATGGAGTGGGGAGGGACACAGAGAAGAGGAGAGGATGGGGAGGGTGGAAGGGATGGATGAGAGGGGAAGGGTAGGGGATCGAGCAGGTGTGTGACGTCACGGTGGGCACTACGCTATGGTCCCATTTTCTTTGTAAAGGAAGTTAATGAGGAGGAATAACTGGCGGTACAATAACACCATACAGGCTGCCTGCTATAGGTGTACGGCAGCCGTCCACTCACTACACGACCATCCATGACCACTCACTAGAGGACCATCCATCATCATTCACTAGAGGACCGTCCATGACCACTCACTAGAGGACCATCCCTGATCACTCACTAGAGGACCATCCATGACCACTTACTAGAGGAGGACCATCCATGACCACTCATTAGAGGACCATCCATGACCACTCACTAGAGGACCATCCCTGATCACTCACTAGAGGACCATCCATGACCACTTACTAGAGGAGGACCATCCATGACCACTCACTAGAGGACCATCCATGACCACTTACTAGAGGAGGACCATCCATGACCACTTACTAGAGGAGGACCATCCATGACCACTCACTAGAGGACCATCCCTGATCACTCACTAGAGGACCATCCATGACCACTTACTAGAGGACGACCATCCATGACCACTCATTAGAGGACCATCCATGACCACTTACTAGAGGAGGACCATCCATGACCACTCACTAGAGAGGACCATCCATGACCATTCACAAGAGGACCATCCATGATCACTCACTAGAGGACCATCCATGACCACACACTAGAGGACCATCCATGACCACTCACTAGAGGAGGACCATCCATGACCACTCACTAGAGGACCATCCCTGATCACTCACTAGAGGACCATCCATGACCACTTACTAGAGGAGGACCATCCATGACCACTCACTAGAGGACCATCCCTGATCACTCACTAGAGGACCATCCATGACCACTTACTAGAGGAGGACCATCCATGACCACTCATTAGAGGACCATCCATGACCACTTACTAGAGGAGGACCATCCATGACCACTCACTAGAGAGGACCATCCATGACCATTCACAAGAGGACCATCCATGATCACTCACTAGAGGACCATCCATGACCACACACTAGAGGACCATCCATGACCACTCACTAGAGGAGGACCATCCATGACCACTCACTAGAGGAGGACCATCCATGACTACTCACTAGAATATCAGAACATAAGAACATAAGGAGTCTGCAATAGGCCGGATGGCCTGTGCATGGCAGCTTCTGTCGAGAGTTACTACCACTCTCTATCATCCATGAATCTATCCAGCCTCCTTTTAACACTTTCCAACGTTCCAGCACTTACTACAAAGTTGCTAAGCTTGTTCCACTCGTCCACCACCCTATTTGTGAACCAGTTCCTTCCTATCTCCCTCCTAAACCTAAACTTATCCAACTTAAATCCGTTGCTCCGAGTCCTATCCTGCTCGGATATTATAAGAACTTTATCTATATCCCCTTTATTGATTGATTTCACCCACTTGAATACTTGTATCATATCTCCCCGCACTCTTCGTCTTTCTAGGGAAAGCAAGTTTAGTTTCTTTAACCTATGTTGATATGGAAGGTTTCTAAGTCCCGGAATCATTTTCGTCATTCTTCGCTGCACCGACTCCAGTGAATTGATATCTTCTATAATAGGGGCACCACAACTGAACCGCATAATCGAGGTGCGGCCTGACTAGCACAAGATATATTTGCAATAAGACCTCTGCACTCTTATTACTTACACTTCTAGATATAAAACCTAATACTCTGTTTGCCTTATTTCGAACATTAACGCACTGTTTTCTAGGCCGTAGGTCCGGGCTTACAAGTACTCCTAAGTCTCTTTCACAAGTCGACTTCTCTAGGTTGATGTTGTTAAGGCTGTATACATTGACAGTATTTGTTCTTCCAATATTGAGTACGCTGTACTTGCTGGTGTTGAATTTGATTTCCCATTTTTCTGACCACTCTTGCAGTTTATTTAAATCCTCCTGTAATGCATTTGCATCCTGCCCTGAATTAATCTGCCGCCCTATTTTGGTGCCATATGCAAACTTGCTTATGTCACTGCTGATCCCAGTATCTAGATCGTTTATGTAGATTATGAAAAAGAGTAGGCCAAGTACTGACCCCTGGGGAACCCCACTGGTTACACAGCCCCACTCAGATTTAACACCATCTACGCTGACCCTCAGTGTTCTATCGGTGAGCCATAATTTGATCCAATTTAAAACTTTCTCCTCGATACCATGAGCCTTAACTTTTCCCAAAAGCCTCTGATGCTGTACTCTGGCAGACGATTTGCTAAAGTCTAAGTAAATAACATCGTAGAGGAGGACCTTCCATGACCACTCCTTACAGGACCATCCATGACCACTCACTACACGACCATCCCTGACCACTCATTAGAGTACCATCCATAACCACTCACTAGAGGACCATCCATAACCACTCACTAGAGGACCATCCATGACCACTCACTAGAGGACCATCCATGACCACTCACTAGAAGACCATCCATGACCACTCCTTACAGGACCATCCATGACCAGTCCTTACAGGACCATCCATGACCACTCACTACAAGACCATCCATGACCACTCATTAGCGTATCATCCATAACCACTCACTAGAGGACCATCCATGACCACTCACTAGAGCACCATCCATGACCACTCACTAGAGGACCATCCATGACCACTCACTAGAGGACCATCCATGACCACTCACTAGAGGACCATCAATGACCACTCATTAGCGCACCATCCATAACCACTCACTAGAGAACCATCCATGACCACTCACTAGAGGACCATCCATGACCACTCACTAGAGGACCATCCATGACCACTCACTAGTGGACCATCCATGACCACTCACTAGAGGACCATCCATAACCACTCACTAGAGGACCATCCATGACCACTCATTAGCGTACCATCCATAACCACTCACTAGAGGACCATCCATGACCACTCACTAGAGGACCATCCATGACCACTCACTAGAGGACCATCCATGACCACTCACTTGAGGACCATCCATGACCACTCACTAGAGGACCATACATGACCACTCACTAGAGGACCATCCATGACCACTCACTAGAGAACCATCCATGACCACTCACTAGAGGAGCATCCCTGACCACTCACTAGAGGACCATCCATGACCACTCACTAGAGGACCATCCATGACCACTCACTAGAGGACCATCCATGACCACTCACTAGAGGACCATCCATGACCACTCACTAGAGGACCATCCATGACCATTCACTAGAGGACCATCCATGACCACTCACTAGTGGACCATCCATGACCACTTACTAGAGGACCATCCATGACCACTCACTAGAGGACCATCCATGACCATTCACTAGAGGACCATCCATGAACCACTCACTAGAGGATCATCCAGGACCACTTACTAGAGGACCATCCATGACCACTCACTAGAGGACCATCAATGACCACTCACTAGAGGACCATCAATGACCACTCACTAGAGGACCATCCATGACCACTCGCTAGAGGGCCATCCATGACCACTCACTAAAGGACCATCCATGACCACTCACTAGAGGACCATCCATGACCACTCACTAGAGGACCATCCATGACCACTCACTAGAGGACCATCCATGACCATTCACTAGAGGACCATCCATGAACCACTCACTAGAGGATCATCCAGGACCACTTACTAGACGACCATCCATGACCACTCACTAGAGGACCATCCATGACCATTCACTAGAGGACCATCCATGACCACTCACTAGAGGACCATCCATGACCACTCACTAGAGGACCATCCATGACCATTCACTAGAGGACCATCCATGAACCACTCACTAGAGGACCATCCATGACAACTCACTCGAGGACCATCCCTGACCACTCACTAGAGGACCATCCCTGACCACTCACTAGAGGACCATCCATGACCACTCACTAGAGGACCATCCATGACCACTCACTAGAGGAGGACCATCCATGACCACTCACTAGAGGACCATCCATGACCACTCACTAGAGGACCATCCCTGACCACTCACTAGAGGACCATCCATGACCACTCACTAGAGGACCATCAATGACCACTCACTAGAGTACCATCCATGACCACTCACTAGCGGACCATCCATGACCACTCACTAGAGGACCATCCATGACAACTCACTACAGGACCATCCATGACCACTCACTAGAGGACCATCCATGACCACTCACTAGAGGACCATCCATGACCACTCGCTAGAGGACCATCCATGACCACTCGCTAGAGGACCATCCATGACCACTCACTAGAGGACCATCCATGACCACTCACTAGAGGACCATCCATGACCACTCGCTAGAGGACCATCCATGACCACTCACTAGAGGACCATCCATGACCACTCACTAGAGGACCATCCATAACCACTCACTAGAGGACCATCCATGACCACTCACTAGAGGACCATCCATGACCACTCATTAGCGTACCATCCATAACCACTCACTAGAGAACCATCCATGACCACTCACTAGAGGACCATCCATGACCACTCACTAGAGGACCATCCATGACCACTCACTAGTGGTCCATCCATGACCACTCACTAGAGGACCATCCATAACCACTCACTAGAGGACCATCCATGACCACTCATTAGCGTACCATCCATAACCACTCACTAGAGGACCATCCATGACCACTCACTAGAGGACCATCCATGACCACTCACTAGAGGACCATCCATGACCACTCACTAGAGGACCATCCATGACCACTCACTAGAGGACCATCCATGACCACTCACTAGAGAACCATCCATGACCACTCACTAGAGGAGCATCCCTGACCACTCACTAGAGGACCGTCCATGACCACTCACTAGAGGACCATCCATGACCATTCACTAGAGGACCATCCATGACCACTCACTAGTGGACCATCCATGACCACTTACTAGAGGACCATCCATGACCACTCACTAGAGGACCATCCATGACCATTCACTAGAGGACCATCCATGAACCACTCACTAGAGGATCATCCAGGACCACTTACTAGAGGACCATCCATGACCACTCACTAGAGGACCATCAATGACCACTCACTAGAGGACCATCAATGACCACTCACTAGAGGACCATCCATGACCACTCACAAGAGGACCATCCATGACCACTCACTAGAGGACCATCCATGACCACTCGCTAGAGGACCATCCATGACCACTCACTAGAGGACCATCCATGACCACTCACTAGAGGACCATCCATGACCACTCACTAGAGGACCATCCATGACCACTCACTAGAGGACCATCCATGACCACTCACTGGAGGACCATCCATGACCACTCACTAGAGGACCATCCATGACCACTCACTAGAGGGGTGATAAGAAAAAAGCAGGGAATCAAGGCAAGGGAGACAAACAGACAAAGGGACAGATTGACAGATAGACAGACGGGCAGAGACAGACAGACAGATAGACATACGGACAGAAAGACAGACAAACAGATAGACATACGGACAGAAAGACAGACAGACAGATAGACATACGGACAGAGGGACAGACAGACAGAGGGACAGACAGACAGATAGACATACGGACAGAGAGACAGCCAAACATACAGACGGACAGAGGGACAGACAGACAGACAGACAGACAGACAGACGGACAGACAGACAGACAGACAGACAGACAGGCGGACAGACAGACAGACGGACAGACAGACGGACAGAGGGACAGACAGACAGAAAGACAGACGAACATAGGGACAGATAGACAGAGGGACAGATAGGCAGACGGACAGAGAGCCAGACAGACAGACAGACGTACGGAGAGTCACAGACATCTGCATATAATGACGTCACGCTCTTGCTGCTCCAGAACGAATTAGCGAAATATGAATGTGGTTCTTTGTCGTCCTCTCTCCCTTCCCATTAGGCCTTCGCTCCTCCCCCCTACCCTCTCCCACTCCCTCTCACCTCTTTCCCATCCTCTCCCACCTCTCCCACCCTCTCCCAACACTCCCACCCTCTCCCTCTCTCTCTCCCACCCCTCTCCCACCTCCCTCTCACCTCTTTTCCACCCTCTCCCCCACCTCTCCCATCTCTCTCCCACCCTCTCCATCCTCTCCCACTCCTCTCCCACTCTCTCCCACCCCTCTCCCACTCCTCTCCCACTCCTCTCCCACCCCTATCCCACCTCCCTCCCACCCCCTCCCACCCTCCCTCTCTCCCACCCCTCTCCCACCCCTCTCCCACTCTCTCCCACCCCTCTCCCACCCCTCTCCCACCCCTCTCCCACCCTCTCCCAGCCCTCTCCCACCCCTCTCCCACCCCTCTCCCACTCTCTCCCACCCCTCTCCCACTCTCTCCCACCCCTCTCCCATAGCATCATAAACAACTATTCAATTACATTCATTCTCTCTATCCGTCTTCGTCCAATATCTTTAACCTTCTCTCCGCCTCCCTCTGTCGCTTCCTCCTATCCTCTCCCACTCCTCCACCTTCTCCTACCCTTCTTCTACCCTCTCTTGTTCCCTCCGATCCCCACCCACCTTATCCTATCTCTTCCTTTTCTCTCTCAGTCTCTCTCTCCCTCTTGCCCCCTGCTATTCCTTCCCACTATCCTATCCTATCCTATCCTCTCTTATCCATTCCTACCCCACTCCTGCCCTCTCCTACCCCCCCCCCCCCACCCTCTCCCGACAGATGACAGCGGTGTGACCCCCTCCTGGACGGGCACCACTGGGTATAGACAAAAGACTGTCAGAGGATCACCAGCTGACGCCAACAAAGGGGAAAAATTGGGTGAAATTGTGATATAGTCAAGAGCCTCATATTTCAGGGAGATTCGTGGTGGGTTAGGTTAGGTTAGGTTAGGTTAGGTTAGATTAGGTTAGGTTAGCTTCTATTGTTCATGAATTAAACCACAACATCGTTCACAAAATTAGCTGTACAAAGATCACTCAGGACGTGTCTTACATTATAACCCAATTTGTTTTCCCTCTTTCCTCATTCACCTTCATCTTCTCTCTCCCTTCCTCCTCCAAGCTATCTTTTCCTCACATGTATACCCCCTCCCTCCTTTATCTCCTCTCCCTCCCACACCTCCTTTATCCTTCCATTCCCCTCCTCGCCTTCATCATCCATCTTCCTTTCCCCTCTTACCTACACTTCTTCCCTTCTCTCTACACAATGAAATTCTCACTGTCCTCACTCTCACCTATCCTTCTCTATCCCCTTGTCTCTCCTCCCTTCCTCTAGCCTTCCATCACTAACCTCTCCCTCACTTATCTCAACTCTCCTGTCACTCTTCCCTTCCTCCTATCACTCACCCCTTCTCTCTTTACCCTCTCATTCTCCTCTTCCCTCCTGTTCCACCTCTCCCCCTCTCCACCCCCTCTATCCCTCTACATCCCCCCTCCCCCTATCCCAGGAGAGCCATCTATAGGCCCAGTCAGTGTAACGTCCTGATCAACTCGCCTTTTCAACTAAACGCTCCGGCCCACCAACCACCGCAGCTAACTACCGAACTGCCATATGTACTCATAACGAAAGAGACGTGCCAGACGGAACTACCCAATCGGAAACTTTAGCGTGATTGTTTACGGGAAGTTGACATATAGAGGTCAAAAGGGAAATTGGGATATCCTTTGCCATCTAATTGGTGAGAGAAATGGTTGTTATGGGCAAGTGGTGTATCACCAATGGTTAAAAACACCTACCATCATCTTACGATATTTACGAGGACAACAAATATCTACCAGCCTACGATATTATGGAGAAATTAAACAAGTGAGCATCAGTCTACAGTGTTTATAGTCAAAAGAAACAAGTGAGCATCAGTCTACAGTGTTTATAGCTAAAAGAAACAAGTGAGCATCAGTCTACAGTGTTTATAGTCAAAAGAAACAAGTGAGCATCAGTGTACAGTGTTTATAGTTAAAAGAAACAAATGAGCATCAGTCTACAGTGTATATTGTTAAAAGAAACAAATGAGCATCGCCCTCCACTGTTTACAAACAAAATAATTCATTTGAACATTACCATATTTCATCTTCTTTCCCATATCAATTTTCATTTTCTTTCTCCACCTCCCCTCCCCTTCCCACTCCCCCTCTCTCTCTCTCTCTCCCTCCCTCCCTCCTCCCCCCCCTCCTCTCTCTCTCCCTCCTTCCCTCCTCCCCCCCCCTCCTCTCTCTCTCCCTCCCTCCCTCCTTCCCTCCCCTCCGTGTATAGGAGCAGATCAACCTACCTACCCTAGGGAAATATTACCTACGTTAGGACACAATGACAAGAGAGAAAATCGTCTCGTTTATTTACGAATTGGACGCCGTAATGGAGACACACTCGAGTTGCCAGTTATCCCTTGGGAAAGTGAGACGTGAGGGGGGCTCTCCTCCCCTCTCCCATCCCACCTTTTTCTCTTCCATTCTTCATAATAACTTCTCCCATGAGCCCTATCCCATCTGTTTCCAGTCATTCCTTTCCCATCTTTCTTCCAGTGTTTCTCTCCTTCCTCCTCACACCTTCCACTGCCCTTCTCATCCCATCTATCCACGGTCATCTCTTCCCCACTATCCTTCCCTCACTCCCTCTCTCATCTCTCTCCCATCGTCCCTCTTTCCTCCATACATCTTCTACTACACCTCTCCCATCAGCACTCTCACCCATCGTCCCTCTTTCCTCCATACATCTTCTACTACACCTCTCCCATCAGCACTCTCACCCACTCCTCTCCCACACCCGGCCACTCTCCCACACCCGGCCACTCTCCCACTCCCGGCCACTCTCCCACACCCGGCCACTCTCACACCCGGCCACTCTCCCGCACCCGGCCACTCTCCCGCACCCGGCCACTCTCCCACACCCGGCCACTCTCCCACACCCGGTCACTCTCCCACACCCGGCCACTCTCCCACACCCGGCCACTCTCCCACACCCGGTCACTCTCCCACACTCGGCCACTCTCCCGCACCCGGCCACTCTCCCGCACCCGGCCACTCTCCCGCACCCGGCCACTCTCCCGCACCCGGTCACTCTCCCACACCCGGTCACTCTCCCACACCCGGTCACTCTCCCACACTCGGTCACTCTCCCGCACCCGGTCACTCTCCCGCACCCGGCCACTCTCCCGCACCCGGCCACTCTCCCGCACCCGGTCACTCTCCCACACCCGGTCACTCTCCCACACCCGGTCACTCTCCCACACCCGGCCACTCTCCCACACCCGGTCACTCTCCCGCACCCGGCCACTCTGCCGCACCCGGCCACTCTCCCGCACCCGGCCACTCTCCCGCACCCGGCCACTCTCCCGCACACGGCCACTCCCGCACCCGGCCACTCTCCCACACCCGGCCACTCTCCCACACCCGGCCACTCTCCACACCCGGTCACTCTCCCACACCCGGCCACTCTCCCACACCCGGCCACTCTCCCACACCCGGCCACTCTCCCACATCCGGTCACTCTCCCACACCCGGTCACTCTCCCACACCCGGCCACTCTCCCACACCCGGCCACTCTCCCACACCCGGCCACTCTCCCACACCCGGCCACTCTCCCACACCCGGTCACTCTCCCACACCCGGCCACTCTCCCACACCCGGCCACTCTCCCACACCCGGCCACTCTCCCACACCCGGCCACTCTCCCACACCCGGCCACTCTCCCACACCCGGTCACTCTCCCACACCCGGTCACTCTCCCACACCCGGTCACTCTCCCGCACCCGGCCACTCTCCCACACCCGGCCACTCTCCCACACCCGGTCACTCTCCCACACCCGGCCACTCTCCCACACCCGGCCACTCTCCCACACCCGGCCACTTTCCCACACCCGGCCACTCTCCCACACCCGGCCACTCTCCCACACCCGGTCACTCTCCCACACCCGGTCACTCTCCCACACCCGGTCACTCTCCCGCACCTGGCCACTCTCCCACACCCGGCCACTCTCCCACACCCGGTCACTCTCCCACACCCGGCCACTCTCCCACACCCGGCCACTCTCCACACCGGTCACTCTCCCACACCCGGCCACTCTCCCACACCCGGCCACTCTCCCACACCCGGCCACTCTCCCACACCCGGTCACTCTCCCGCACCCGGTCACTCTCCCACACCCGGTCATTCTCCCACACCCGGCCACTCTCCCATACCCGGCCACTCTCCCACACCCGGCCACTCTCCCGCACCCGGTCACTCTCCCACACCCGGCCACTCTCCCACACCCGGCCACTCTCCCATACCCGGCCACTCTCCCACACCCGGCCACTCTACCACACCCGGCCACTCTCCCACACCCGGCCACTCTCCCACACCCGGCCACTCTCCCACACCCGGCCACTCTCCCACCCCTTACCTTGATGTATAATGTTATGCAGTGACGTAACTAACCTGGGCGGAGTTTATGTATGTATGTATGTATGGGACCACTCTGCTTCCTTATGCTCATCAATGATGCCCTAAGAGAAACCCCTGCTCGCTGGAAATATGTCGACGACTCCACCACTGGGATCAGCGTCAACAATTCTGCTCCCGACTATACCGCCCTTCAGGATTTATTGAACAGTCCCCAAAACTGGGCCACCAACAACCACGTCACCATCAGCCATACCAAGACCATGGTTATGCACATCAACCTCTCCTCCGACATTGTCCCACTTCCTTCCATTACTTTAGGTCAGAACACACTCTAGGTTGTAGATTCCACGAAGCTCCTCGGCGTCACCATAGACAACAAACTGAATTGGAAACCACACGTCAGTGAAGTTGTCAAATCCTCCAGTTTCCGTCTCCACCTCCTCCGCCGACTCAAGTCCCTCGGAGTTCCTGCACCCGAGCTCCTTAGTGTTTACACAACATTCATACTTCCCAAGCTCACCTATGCCTCCCCACCTGGTCTTCCTCCCTAAATGCCACACAACGTAAACACCTAGAAAAAGTGCAAAAGAGGGCATGCAAGATTATTCTCTCCTCTTCCTACTCCACATATCAAGAAGCGCTCAACACACTGACCCTTTCAACTCTCACTGACCATCACCACGACCTCATCTGCAAATTTGGTAAGAAGCTTCTACACCATCCTCGACACCGGCTCCTACTACCACCTGAGATCCCTAGCCCGAGAATTGCTGTTCGACACCACAACCGCATCCAGCCCATACGTGCACGAACTGATCGCTATAAGAACAGCCCAGTCCCAACCATTGTAAAAATTATCAATAACTTGTAATAAACCAGCGTATTCACTCCCAGTAAATACTACTTCTTGCACTGTCACTATGTTGAAATGCACTGTTGTTTGAGCTTTTCCCCATCTAGTTATTATATGTCTTATTTGTGTCACTTATGTTACTTGTATATTATTTGTAATTCGAAACTCATTCCCCAAATATGTAACTGTATATTTTCAGCCTTCTGGCTGCCAAGCTCTCTCAATAAACCGTTAATTATTATTATTATTTATTATTATTTACTTGTTAAAAGGAGTATTTAGTAGTTATGGATCTTGTTCCAACAACAACAACAACAACAACAACAACAACAATAATAATAATAATAATAAAACAACAACAACAACATCATAGGGTGATGAGTCTCGCGTCGGGGTCTGGTTGGTGTGCGACGGAGTGTTCACCTCAAGGCAAATTTGTTGATAGTTGACTCAAAACATTGTAGTTGTTGTTGTTCATATTTTATTATTATTATCATCATGACTCAAAACATTGTTGTTGTTGTTGTTGTTGTTGTTCATATTATATTATTATTATTATCATCATGACTCAAAACATTGTAGTTGTTGTTGTTGTTCATATTTTATTATTATCATCATGACTCAAAACGTTGTTGTTGTTGTTGTTGTTGTTGTTGTTGTTGTTGTTCATATTATATTATTATTATTATCATCATGACTCAAAACATTATTATTGTTGTTGTTGTTGTTCATATTTTATTATTATTATCATCATGACTCAAAACATTGTTGTTGTTGTTGTTGTTGTTGTTGTTCATATTTTATTATTATCATCATCATGACTCAAAACATTGTAGTTGTTGTTGTTGTTCATATTTTATTATTATTTTTATCATCATGACTCAAAACATTGTAGCTGTTGTTGTTGTTGTTGTTGTTCATATTTTATTATTTTTATCATCATGACTCAAAACATTGTAGCTGTTGTTGTTGTTGTTGTTGTTGTTGTTCATATTATATTATTTTTATCATCATGACTCAAAACATTGTAGCTGTTGTTGTTGTTGTTGTTGTTGTTGTTCATATTTTATTATTATTTTTATCATCATGACTCAAAACATTGTTGTTGTTGTTGTTGTTGTTGTTGTTGTTGTTCATATTTTATTATTATCATCATCATGACTCAAAACATTGTAGTTGTTGTTGTTGTTCATATTTTATTATTATTTTTATCATCATGACTCAAAACATTGTAGCTGTTGTTGTTGTTGTTGTTGTTGTTGTTGTTCATATTTTATTATTTTTATCATCATGACTCAAAACATTGTAGCTGTTGTTGTTGTTGTTGTTGTTGTTCATATTTTATTATTATCATCATCATGACTCAAAACATTGTAGTTGTTGTTGTTGTTCATATTTTATTATTATTTTTATCATCATGACTCAAAACATTGTAGCTGTTGTTGTTGTTGTTGTTGTTCATATTTTATTATTTTTATCATCATGACTCAAAACATTGTAGCTGTTGTTGTTGTTGTTGTTGTTGTTGTTCATATTATATTATTTTTATCATCATGACTCAAAACATTGTAGCTGTTGTTGTTGTTGTTGTTGTTGTTGTTCATATTTTATTATTATTTTTATCATCATGACTCAAAACATTGTTGTTGTTGTTGTTGTTGTTGTTGTTCATATTTTATTATTATCATCATCATGACTCAAAACATTGTAGTTGTTGTTGTTGTTCATATTTTATTATTATTTTTATCATCATGACTCAAAACATTGTAGCTGTTGTTGTTGTTGTTGTTGTTGTTGTTCATATTTTATTATTTTTATCATCATGACTCAAAACATTGTAGCTGCTGTTGTTGTTGTTGTTGTTGTTGTTGTTGTTCATATTTTATTATTTCTATCATCATGACTCAAAACATTGTAGCTGTTGTTGTTGTTGTTCATATTTTATTATTTTTATCATCATGACTCAAAACATGTAGCTGTTGTTGTTGTTGTTGTTGTTGTTGTTCATATTTTATTATTTTTATCATCATGACTCAAAACATTGTAGCTGTTGTTGTTGTTGTTGTTGTTGTTGTTCATATTTTATTATTATTTTTATCATCATGACTCAAAACATTGTTGTTGTTGTTGTTGTTGTTGTTGTTCATATTTTATTATTATCATCATCATGACTCAAAACATTGTAGTTGTTGTTGTTGTTCATATTTTATTATTATTTTTATCATCATGACTCAAAACATTGTAGCTGTTGTTGTTGTTGTTGTTGTTCATATTTTATTATTTTTATCATCATGACTCAAAACATTGTAGCTGCTGTTGTTGTTGTTGTTGTTGTTGTTGTTGTTCATATTTTATTATTTTTATCATCATGACTCAAAACATTGTAGCTGCTGTTGTTGTTGTTGTTGTTCATATTTTATTATTTTTATCATCATGACTCAAAACATTGTAGCTGTTGTTGTTGTTGTTCATATTTTATTATCATCATTATCATTATTACGAAAATCTTCTAGTTGTTGTTCTTCTTCTTATTCTTTGAGGAAAATACCTACACACAATGTTCCCGTTTGTTCTTGATACATTATTAACAGAACAACCGTCCAGATAATTGTTCAGCATCAGACGACAATACCATGTCAGGTAGCTGCAGTAATCATGGGTTAACTCTTCACTGCCTTTAAACATTCAACATCACTTCCAAATGTCACTCCTGGGCTGATTCTTGAAGATTGATCAATAGGTTTTTTTTGTAACATGAAGATTCGCCACCCTAACCTAACCTAACCCCTCTCAGCTTATTTCATCTCATGAGTATAATAACTCGTATGTTATCTGGGTGGTGGTTAGGTTAGGGTGGCGAGTCTTCAGGAGATATTTTTTTCCCCCGTACAAAGACGTAACTAAACAACAACTAGCGGCAGGTAAAGTTACTACTAAAACACGTCACCCAAAATGGCGTTAAAATATTAGTATGACTACAATAGGTATATGTGCTCCTTATTCCTTTTTGCCGAAGTAGGAGGAAGAAATTTGAGATTCTCTTTGTTTCGAATGATTGTAGGTGTTGACGTTGATTATATGGTAGAATTATTACTTCCTTAGTACCTTCTAATAATAGCATATCTAAAAAACAGTCTCTCAAAAACGTCTAGGAAATTACCGAGAAACGCAAGAATACAATGAAGCGAACAGAGCGGCGCCAATACAAGCAGTCCCGCCAAGAACAGGGACCAGACCACTAAACCCTGTCAGGTTCTCAGCATTTCTAAAGCATAAATCTACCCAAAAACAGCATCGGCGTATGAATATTTAAGGGGTGGGCAGCGTTATCGAGTGTGCTGACAGGTCGACCTTTAAACTCACACTATGTTAATGGTGGAGACCGCGCCACACCCTACCTTGCGTGCCTTTTATCCGCGCCGTCAACTAGTTCCAAAATATAACCTCGTATGTTAAGGGAAATATTTATCCGCGTTGGAAGATAATGCCAAAGGAGAATATATTAATTATAATATAAAGGTGAAATATACGAAAAGGAAATATAAATGTTGGAAATAAAGACCAATAATATGGCAGCTGCAGCTCTCAGTAACCCGGTTTTATTATATAATTTAGATTAATTTATCAGAATGTCTAGAATATGACCCGTAAATCAATTTATATGACTGTCATAAAAGTTTCTGATCAAATTTACTGTTGGTTATTAATCTCTCGTAAAAATGAGTTAAGTGTTAAGTTAAGAGACATTATTCCTCACCCAAAATCTTACCCAAAACAGTTAAGATCTTATAAACAATGTGAAAAAAAATTGAAAATCAATAAAAAAAAACATATTTAAAATTATTATATTGCACATAATAAACAATATCATATATGAGCTCCAAATATTAAAGCTTTTACCCTGAAGAACAACTTTTTCCCCTCTAACAAACCAACTAACACAAAAGCTTCCCTTAATAAGAAATCCAAAGTTTGTATATTTCAGAATTAGTTAACAATATATAGAGCCAGGTGTCCCTAACATCATGGAAATAATCAAAAAGGAAAAAAAAATCTGAATTTATTGAGTTAAGGAAAAGTTTTAAAAATATAGTATGATAATAAGAAACAAGTGTGGAAGGGCCTCGATATACACACAGGGTCTCGATATACACACAGGGCCTCGATATACACATAGGGTCTCGATATACACACAGGGTCTCGATATACACACAGGGCCTCGATATACACAGGCTCGAATACCACGGGTCTCGATATACACACAGGGCCTCGATATACACATAGGTCTCGATATACACACAGGGTCTCGATATACACACAGGGTCTCGATATACACAGGCTCGTATACAACAGGGTCGTATACACCGGTCTCGATATACACACAGGGTCTCGATATACACACAGGGCCTCGATATACACACAGGGCCTCGATATACACACGGGGTCTCGATATACACACGGGGCCTCGATATACACACAGGGTCTCGATATACACACAGGGTCTCGATATACACACAGGGTCTCGATATACACACAGGGCCTCGATATACACACAGGGCCTCGATATACACACAGGGTCTCGATATACACACAGGGCCTCGATATACACATAGGGACTCGATATACACACAGGGTCTCGATATACACACAGGGTCTCGATATACACACAGGGTCTCGATATACACACAGGGCCTCGATATACACACAGGGCCTCGATATACACACAGGGCCTCGATATACACACAGGGTCTCGATATACACACAGGGCCTCGATATACACACAGGGCCTCGATATACACACAGGGTCTCGATATACACACAGGGTCTCGATATACACATAGGGCCTCGAAATACACACAGGGTCTCGTTATACACACAGGGTCTCGATATACACACAGGGTCTCGATATACACACAGGGCCTCGATATACACACAGGGTCTCGATATACACATAGGGCCTCGATATACACACAGGGTCTCGTTATACACACAGGGTCTCGATATACACACAGGGTCTCGATATACACACAGGGCCTCGATATACACACAGGGTCTCGATATACACATAGGGCCTCGATATACACACAGGGCCTCGATATACACACAGGGCCTCGATATACACACAGGGCCTCGATATACACACAGGGTCTCGATATACACACAGGGCCTCGATATACACACAGGGCCTCGATATACACACAGGGTCTCGATATACACATAGGGCCTCGATATACACACAGGGTCTCGTTATACACACAGGGTCTCGATATACACACAGGGTCTCGATATACACACAGGGCCTCGATATACACACAGGGTCTCGATATACACATAGGGCCTCGATATACACACAGGGTCTCGTTATACACACAGGGCCTCGATATACACACAGGGTCTCGATATACACACAGGGCCTCGATATACACATAGGGTCTCGATATACACACAGGGTCTCGATATACACACAGGGTCTCGATATACACACAGGGCCTCGATATACAAACAGGGTCTCGATATACACACAGGGTCTCGATATACACACAGGGTCTCGATATACACACAGGGCCTCGATATACACACAGGGCCTCGATATACACACAGGGCCTCGATATACACACGGGGTCTCGATATACACACGGGGCCTCGATATACACACAGGGTCTCGATATACACACAGGGTCTCGATATACACACAGGGTCTCGATATACACACAGGGCCTCGATATACACACAGGGCCTCGATATACACACAGGGTCTCGATATACACACAGGGCCTCGATATACACATAGGGACTCGATATACACACAGGGTCTCGATATACACACAGGGTCTCGATATACACACAGGGTCTCGATATACACACAGGGCCTCGATATACACACAGGGCCTCGATATACACACAGGGCCTCGATATACACACAGGGTCTCGATATACACACAGGGCCTCGATATACACACAGGGCCTCGATATACACACAGGGTCTCGATATACACACAGGGTCTCGATATACACATAGGGCCTCGATATACACACAGGGTCTCGATATACACACAGGGTCTCGATATACACACAGGGCCTCGATATACACACAGGGTCTCGATATACACATAGGGCCTCGATATACACACAGGGTCTCGTTATACACACAGGGTCTCGATATACACACAGGGTCTCGATATACACACAGGGCCTCGATATACACACAGGGTCTCGATATACACATAGGGCCTCGATATACACACAGGGCCTCGATATACACACAGGGCCTCGATATACACACAGGGCCTCGATATACACACAGGGTCTCGATATACACACAGGGCCTCGATATACACACAGGGCCTCGATATACACACAGGGTCTCGATATACACATAGGGCCTCGATATACACACAGGGTCTCGTTATACACACAGGGTCTCGATATACACACAGGGTCTCGATATACACACAGGGCCTCGATATACACACAGGGTCTCGATATACACATAGGGCCTCGATATACACACAGGGTCTCGTTATACACACAGGGCCTCGATATACACACAGGGTCTCGATATACACACAGGGTCTCGATATACACATAGGGCCTCGATATACACACAGGGTCTCGTTATACACACAGGGTCTCGATATACACACAGGGTCTCGTTATACACACAGGGTCTCGTTATACACACAGGGCCTCGATATACACACAGGGTCTCGTTATACACACAGGGTCTCGTTATACACACAGGGTCTCGTTATACACACAGGGCCTCGATATACACACAGGGTCTCGTTATACACACAGGGTCTCGTTATACACACAGGGTCTCGTTATACACACCGGGTCTCGATATACACACAGGGCCTCGATATACACACAGGGTCTCGTTATACACACAGGGTCTCGTTATACACACAGGGTCTCGATATACACACAGGGTCTCGATATACACATAGGGCCTCGATATACACACAGGGTCTCGATATACACACAGGGTCTCGATATACACGCAGGGTCTCGATATACACAAAGGGTCTCGATATACACACAGGGTCTCGATATACACACAGGGTCTCGATATACACACAGGGTCTCGATATACACACAGGGTCTCGTTATACACACAGGGTCTCGATATACACACAGGGTCTCGATATACACACAGGGTCTCGATATACACACAGGGTCTCGATATACACACAGGGTCTCGTTATACACACAGGGTCTCGATATACACACAGGGTCTCGATATACACACAGGGTCTCGTTATACACACAGGGTCTCAATATACACTTATTAACCAAAATCGAGTTGCGAAATTTGTGTCCAATGAAGCGTGAGTATCTGACCCCCCCTTAACCCTCCCCACCCCCCCCCCCGACCCCCCTCACTACCACCCCACCATCCCCCCTCCCCCACAACCCCACCCAGACCCCCCCTACCCTCCCGACCCCCAAACCTCTCTCGCTATCTGCGTAATGAGTGAAAGACGAAACATAAAAGAAAAATACCGCAAAATAAATTATATTAGATTATTCTGTATTGCATCTCCCACTTATTATAGTGTTCTACTTTATAAAGATATCTAGAGACAGTTTAAGAGGAAAGTGTGTGTGTGTGTGTGTGTGTGTGTGTGTGTGTGTGTCGTGTGTGTGTGTCGTGTGTGTGTGTGTGTCGTGTGTGTGTGTGTGTGTGTGTCGTGTGTGTGTGTGTGTCGTGTGTGCGTCGTGGGTTGTGTGTGTGTGTGTGTGTGTGTGTGTGTGTGTGTGTGTCGTGTGTGTGTGTGTGTGTGTGTCGTGTGTGTCGTGTGTGTGTGTGTGTGTGTGTCGTGTGTGTCGTGTGTGTGTGTGTGTGTGTGTGTGTCGTGGGTCGTGTGTGTGTGTGTGTCGTGGGTCGTGTGTGTGTGTGCGTCGTGGGTTGTGTGTGTGTGTGTGTGTGTGTGTGTGTGTGTGTGTGTGTGTGTGTGTGGTGTGTGTGTGTGTGTGTGTGGGTTGTGTGTGTGTGTGTGTGTGTGTGTGTGTGTGCGTCGTGTGTGTGTGTGTGTGTGTGTGTGTGCGTCGTGTGTGTCGTGTGTGTGTGTGTGTGTGTCGTGGGTCGTGTGTGTGTGTGTGTCGTGGGTCGTGTGTGTGTGTGTGTCGTGGGTCGTGTGTGTGTGTGTGTCGTGGGTCGTGTGTGTGTGTGCGTCGTGGGTTGTGTGTGTGTGTGTGTGTGTGTGTGTGTGTGTGTGTGTGTCGTGGGTTGTGTGTGTGTGTGTGGGTTGTGTGTGTGTGTGTGTGTGTGTGCGTGTGTGTGTGTCGTGTGTGTGTGTGTGTGTGTGTCGTGTGTGTCGTGTGTGTGTGTGTGTGTGTCGTGTGTGTGTGTGGTGTGTGTGTGTGTGTGTGTCGTGGGTCGTGTGTGTGTGTGTGTGTCGTGGGTCGTGTGTGTGTGTGCGTCGTGGGTTGTGTGTGTGTGTGTGTGTGTGTGTGTGTGTGTGTGTGTGTGTGTGTGTGTGTGTCGTGGGTTGTGTGTGTGTGTGTGGGTTGTGTGTGTGTGTGTGTGTGTGTGTGTGTGTGTGTGCGTCGTGTGTGTGTGTGTGTGTGTGTGTGTGTGCGTCGTGGGTCGTGTGTGTGTGTGTGTCGTGTGTGCCTTGCATGGATAGTGGCACACATACAGTAAGTTTTAAATACCGATGCTTCTAAAAATATGTTACATAAAGCCATCAAGAGGAAAAAGGATAATTGGTGAATGTCAAAAATAGCCAATTATTATGCTTGTGCGTTGAGCCAATTACGATGGAAAGAGGAGAGTTAAAACACATACGGGAAAAACTGCTATATTTCTATTTTTACTTCAACACATTTTCTTAATAAGTGAACAGTAATAAATATTGTTGGATCACGTGAAGATTACCCACCCTAGCTTATTTCACCTGGTGATTAAACACTCTAATGATAGTTAGGTGAGGTTAGATTAGGTTATTAAGTTAGGCAAGCTTCATTAATCTAAAGGTGATATTAGTTAAGGGGGTTAATCTTCATGTGACCCAAATCGTTTTATTGTGAACAATTTCTTGAAGTTAACAAGTGTTGCAGCCGAGTCCAAATAAGCTATAACAGCAGACACTGTAAGTAAGAGAGGCGGCTGACATGTGTTGCCACTGTCTCAAACATCACCACGGTTCACTGCCCGCCCAGAATCCCTCCACAGTTCGTGAGGTGAATTTTTCCTCCTATCTGGAAATATGAGAACGCTTGTAAGTTGCGTTTACCGTGAAACTCAACGTCAGAGACTGCAATGATATGGAAGTGACCACTGAGGCTTTGGCTACAGGGATTATTTTTGCTCTAGTAAATAAAGATGTGAGAATGCGTGTAATGTTAAACTAAAACACAACATGAAAGCTTCTCACTATTTCACATTTCTTTTTTTTTAAGAGTAATACATTCTTATTTATACCTGAACAGAATATTGGGACAATTCAGTAGCCCTATGTACCGTGTGACTGAAGGCATATGAACAAATATGTGATGGATTTGACTTACTGTAGCTGTAAAAAACCTCAAACTTCTGACAGAGAATTTCAGTAAATTATTGATATAAATCATTAACTCCTCTGACTTATATTATTTAGTGTCAACAGTTTAGTTCATATTAAAAGCTACTATATCTTCATCAAAGCAATGTAATGGATTCAATTTTGTAATATTTATAAAAACATTTTCGTTGCCCTCATGTACACAAAGTAAAACATTCGCATCTCCCCACCGCGGCCCAGTTTACCAGAGGAGTAATGATTGTCACTCGTAAGATCAGATATATTCGATTGTGTGGCCTTATGTGTAGCAATTCTGCAGCAGCGATCATTATAACCGTAATAAATAACAATAATGGCTGTGTCCAGTGCTGGGGGATGGTCAGGACTGAAGCCTCTGATGTGGGATATTGGCTAAGGTGTAGAAGCTGCCACCACCAACACAACAACCAGGCCCTGAGTTAGTGGGGTGTATGACCCGGTGTTGACGACTGACCTGACCTAACCTAACCTAACCAGGCCCTGAGTTAGTGAGGTGTATGACCCGGTGATGACGACTGACCTAACCTAACCTAACCTAACCAGGCCCTGAGTTAATAAGGTGTATGACCCGGTGTTGACTACTGTCCTAAACTAACCTAACCTAACCGAACCATCACCCAGGAATATCAGCTATTAATCGATTTACATCCAGATCCTAAATTACAGGTGGGAAAACAATAACAAGTAAAGTATTATCACAGTGAAATATTACCTTCACTACAGGTGTATTCTGAACAGCATTTCACAAACACGTAATATCATAAAGTAAAAACATTATTAACCATTTATTTTCTTACTATTTAATACTTTTTTATGGCAAAGTTGTATACAAATTGACTAGTGTGTGATATGAGCTATATGATGTTATATTACATAGTGCACTGATACACTCACCAGGAGGCGTAACACTGGAAAGTTGTTATTGCTTGGTGTCGACGGCTTGCGAACCATATATTATTTGTTCGTAAATAGTGACCTAAGATTTAACTTATATATATTAGTTAAAAAAAAGGGTAAAAATAAAAGCATATTAAATATCACTGAACACACACACACACACACAAGACAACAAAAAACTGTGGAGAAGGAATTTGCATTTTCCATTTGTCGAAATTGGCAAGAACGAGTGAGTGGGGAGAATACCCGACTGGGCGCGTTCAAGCCGGGCCCAAAACACGATCCCAGAAGTTTAAATAACAGGGGAGGGTCGTCGTTTAAGCTCGAATTTCTCTAAAAACTTTCCCCAGACTACGATTACCCGGAAATAAACCTTAATCTCAACAGGCAAGAGTTCTCGTAAGTTTTGGAAAGTTTCACTGCTTCTGCTACGAGTAAACTGTGTTGACACCGGGGAGCTCTTGAGGGCTGCGGAGCGTAATGGGGAGCTCTTGAGGGGTGCTGAGTTTAATGGGGAGCTCTTGAGGGGTGCTGAGTGTAATGGGGGAGCTCTTGAGGGGTGCTGAGTGTAATGGGGAGCTCTTGAGGGGTCTGAGTGTAATGGCTGAGTGTAATGGGGAGCTCTTGAGGGGTGCTGAGTGTAATGGGAAGCTCTTGAGGGTGCTGAGTGTAATGGGGAGCTTTTAAGGGGTGCTGAGTGTAATGAGGAGCTTTTGAGGGGTGCTGAATGTAATGGGGAGCTCTTGAGGGGTGCTGAGTGTAATGGCTGAGTGTAATAGGGAGCTCTTGAGGAGTGCTCAGTGTAATGGCTGAGTGTAATGGGAAGCTCTTGAGGTGTGCTGAGTGTAATGGGAAGCTCTTGAGGGATGCTGAGCGTAATGGGGAGCTCTTGAGGGGTGCTGAGTGTAATGGGGAGCTCTTGAAGGGTGTTGAGTGTAATGGGGAGCTCTTGAGGGGTGCTGAGTGTAATGGCTGAGTGTAATAGGGAGCTCTTGAGGAGTGCTCAGTGTAATGGCTGAGTGTGATGGGGAGCTCTTGCGGGGTGCTCAGTGTAATGGCTGAGTATAATGGGGAGGTTTAAAGGTGTGCTGAGTGTAATGGCTGAGCGTAATGGGGAGGTTTAAAGGGGTGCTGAGTGTAATGGCTGAGCGTAATGGGGAGCTCTTGAGGGGTGCTGAGTGTAATGAGGCGCTTTTGAGGGATGCTGAATGCAATGGCTGAGTGTAATGGGAAGCTCTTGAGGGGTGCTCAGTGTAATGGGGAACTCTTGAGGGGTGCTGAGTGTAATGGCTGAGTGTAATGGGGAGGTTTAAAGGGGTGCTAAGTGTAATGGCTGAGCGTAATGGGGAGCTCTTGAGGGGTGCTGAGTGTAATGAGGAGCTTTTGAGGGGTGCTGAATGCAATGGCTGAGTGTAATGGGAAGCTCTTGAGGGGTGCTGAGTGTAATGGCTGAGTGTAATGGGGAGCTCTTGAGGGGTGCTGAGTGTAATGGGGAGCTCTTGAGGGTACTGAGTGTAATGGGGAGCTCTTGAGGGGTGCTCAGTGTAATGGGGAGCTCTTGAGGGTGCTCAGTGTAATGGGGAGCTTTTAAGGGGTGCTGAGTGTAATGAGGAGCCTTTGAGGGGTGCTGAATGTAATGGCTGAGTGTAATGGGAAGCTCTTGAGGTGTGCTGAGTGTAATGGCTGAGTGTAATGGGAAGCTCTTGGGGGATGCTGAGCGTAATGGGGAGCTCTTGAGGGGTGCTGAGTGTAATGGGGAGCTCTTGAAGGGTGTTGAGTGTAATGGGGAGCTCTTGAGGGGTGCTGAGTGTAATGGGGAGCTCTTGAGGGGTGCTGAGTGTAATGGGGAGCTCTTGAGGGGTGCTGAGTGTAATGGGGAGCTCTTGAGGGGTGCTGAGTGTAATGGCTGAGTGTAGTGGGGAGCTCTTGAGGGGTGCTGAGTGTAATGGCTGACTGTAATGGGGAGCTCCTGTGGGATGCCGAGTGTAATGGCTGAGTGTAATGGGGAGCTCTTGGGGGTGCTGAGTGTAATGGCTGAGTGTAATGGAGAGCTCTTGAGGGGTGCTGAGAGTAATGGCTGACTGTAATGGGGAGCTCTTGAGGGGTGCCGAGTGTAATGGGAAGCTCTTGAGGGCTGCTGAGCGTAATGGGGAGCTCTTGAGGGGTGCTGAGTGTAATGGGGAGATCTTGTGGGGTGCTGAGTGTAATGGGGAGCTCTTGGGGGTGCTGAGTGTAATGGGGAGCTCTTGAGGGGTGCTGAGTGTAATGGGGAGCTCTTGAGGGGTGCTGAGTGTAATGGGGAGTTCTTGGGGGGTGCTGAGTGTAATGGGGACTTCTTGAGGGATGCTGAGTGTAATCGGGAGCTCTTGATGGGTGCTGACTGTAATGGGGAGTTCTTGAGGGGTGCTGAGTGTAATGGGGAGCTGTTGAGGGGTGCTGAGTGTAATGGAGAGCTCTTGAGGGGTGCTGAGTGTAATGGAGTGCTCTTGAGGGGGCCTGGGTGTAATGGGAGCTTTTGAGGGGTGCTGAGTGTAATGGGAGCTCTTGATGGGTGCTGAGTTTAATGGGGAGCTCTTGAGGGGTGCTGAGTGTAATGGGAGCTCTTAATGGGTGCCGAGTTTAATGGAGAGCTCTTGAGGGGTGCTGAGTGTAATGGGAGCTCTTGAGGGGTGCTGAGTGTAATGGGAGCTCTTGATGGGTGCTGAGTTTAATGGGGAGCTCTTGAGGGGTGCTGAGTGTAATAGGAGCTCTTGATGGGTGCTGAGTTTAATGGGGAGCTCTTGAGGGGTGCTGAGTGTAATGGGAGCTCTTGAGGGGTGCTGAGTGTAATGGGGAGCTCTTGAGGGGTGATGAGTGGAAGATGGGGTAATGGCGGAGGGATTGCTTGTGTTATAATGTCATGTTGTTGTGTGGTGGCTATGTTGTGTGGTGGTGGTTATGTTGTGTGGTGGTGATGTTCTGTGGTGGTGATGTTCTGTGGTGGTGGTTATGTTGTGTGGTGGTGGTGATCTTGTGTGGTGGTGATGTTGTGTGGTGGTGATGTTGTGTGGTGGTGATGCTGTGTGGTGGTGATGTTGTGTGGTGGTGATATTGTGTGGTGGTGATGCTGTGTGGTGGTGATGCTGTGTGGTGGTGATGCTGTGCGGTGGTGATGTTGTGCGGTGGTGATGTTGTGCGGTGGTGATGTTGTGTAGTGGTGATGTTGTGTAGTGGTGATGTTGTGTGGTGGTGATGTTGTGTGGTGGTGGTGATGTTGTGTGGTGGTGGTGATGTTGTATGGTGATGATGTTGTATGGTGGTGATGGTGTGCGGTGGTGATGGTGTGCAGTGGTGATGGTGTGCAGTGGTGATGTTGTGTGGTGGTGGTGATGTGTTGTGGTGGCGATGTGGTGTGGTGGTGATGTTGTGTGGTGGTGATATTTTGTGGTGGTTATGTTTTGTGGTGGTGATGCTGAGTGGTGGTGATGCTGAGTGGTGGTGATGTTGTGTGGTGGTGATGTTGTGTGGTGGTGATATGTGGTGGTGATGTTGTGTAGTGATGATGATGTGTGGTGGTGATGTTGTGTGGTGGTGATGTTGTGTGGTGGTGATGTTGTGTGGTGGTGATGTTGTGCGGTGGTGATGTTGTGCGGTGGTGATGCGTGGTGGTGGTGGTGATGTGTGGTGGTGATGTGTGGTGGTGATGTGTGGTGTTGATGTTGTGTGGTGTTGATGTTGTGTGGTGGTGATTTTGTGTGGTGGTGATTTTGTGTGGTGGTGATTTTGTGTGGTGGTGATGTTGTGTAGTGATGATGTTGTGTGGTTGTGATGTGTGGTGGTGATGTTGTGTGGTGATGTTGTGTAGTGGTGATGTTGTGTGGTGATGTATGATGGTAATGTTGTGTGGTGGCAATGTTGTTGTGGTGGTGATGTTGTGTGGTGGTGATGTTGTGTGGTGGTGATGTTGTGTGGTGGTGATATTGTGTGGTGGTGATATTGTGTGGTGATGTATGATGGTAATGTTGTGTGGTGATGTATGATGGTAATGTGTGGTGATGTATGATGGTAATGTTGTGTGGTGGTGATGTTGTGTGGTGGTGATGTTGTGTGGTGGTGATGTTGTGTGGTGGTAATGTTGTGTGGTGATGTATGATGGTAATGTTGAGTGGTGGTGATGTTGTGTGGTGTATGTTGTGTGGTGGTGATGTTGTGTGGTGGTAATGTTGTGTGGTGGTGATGTTGTATGGTGGTAATGTTGTGTTGTGATGTATGATGGTAATGTTGAGTGGTGGTGATGTTGTGTGGTGGTGTTGTGTGGTGGTGATGTTGTGTGGTGGTGATGTTGTGTGGTGGTGATGTTGTGTGGTGGTGATGTTGTGTGGTGGTGATGTTGTATGGTGGTAATGTTGTGTGGTGATGTATGATGGTAATGTTGAGTGGTGGTGATGTTGTGTGGTGGTGATGTTGTGTGGTGGTGATGTTGTGTGGTGGTGATGTATGATGGTAATGTTGTGTGGTGGTGATGTTGTGTGGTGGTGATGTTGTGTGGTGGTGATGTTGTGTGGTGGTGATGTTGTATGGTGGTAATGTTGTGTGGTGATGTATGATGGTAATGTTCAGTGGTGGTGATGTTGTGTGGTGGTGATGTTGTGTGGTGGTGATGTTGTGTGGTGATGATGTTGTGTGGTGATGTATGATGGTAATGTTGAGTGGTGGTGTTGTGTGGTGATGATGCTGTGTGGTGGTGATGTGTGGTGATGATGTTGTGTGGTGATGTATGATGGTAATGTTGTGTGGTGATGATGTTGTGTGGTGATGATGTTGTGTGGTGATGATGTTGTGTGGTGGTAATGCTGTGTGGTGGTAATGCTGTGTGGTGGTGATGTTGTGTGGTGGTGATGTTGTGTGGTGATGATGTTGTGTGGTGGTGATGTTGTGTGGTGGTGATGTTGTGTGGTGGTGATGTTGTGTGGTGGTGATGTTGTGCGGTGGTGATGTTGTGCGGTGGTGATGTTGTGCGGTGGTGATGTTGTGTGGTGGTGATGTTGAGTGGTGGTGATGTTGTGTGGTGGTGATGTTGTGTGGTGGTGATGTTGTGTGGTGGTGTTACTGGCTATGGTTTTGGTGGTGAGTGGGTTTCGTAGGCAGTTGGGATACAGCACACTGTAGACTAAGCGTTTTAAGCACTACTCTCGACTGCTTACACTTTTCCAACTGCAAGTTTAGGCACCTATTCAAAACTATATAGGTATAGCTGAACTTGGAGTGCCCCGGGCGTGAACCCTTAGTACAGCAGGCAAGGGCGTGAGAGCCTCGAGTACACCTGTCCAGTTAAGACGGCCGGTAACTGTAGCCTGAATGAAGACCTTGGTTATGGCGGACCAGTGTATCAGAATAGATGAATCAAGCGCTGAGTTTGACACTTAACAGAGGAGTTGTGACCATCACTCAGGAACATTTGGGGATGTCTATAGTTTCTGCAAGGTGGTTCCCTGACACCTCCTCAGTGCTCAGGGTCAACTCATTGAACTGTATGAAGTCGAAACTATAAAGTTGCTTCGATTACCCGAGATGCTAAACGGATTCTACTGATCGATTGCTAAATAAATAAACGATTCCAGATGACTGTGATGCTGCCCCAACACGAAGACTGTGCGACGTCATCCTGGAGAAACGACAATGTACCCGTTCATCTGGCACCAAGAGCCTATTATCTGTTACAAAACCTCAAGTCTCACCTCTGAGGGCGTCTCTTTCAAGATGATGAGCTGAAGGAGGTTACTGAGTTATGGTTTCAGGAACACTTGAGAGGCTTCAATTATACTGCATAATGAGTTAAGGACAAGTGGGGTGAGGGAGATTTATACTAATAATTGGAATATGAGTTATGATTCAGTCTTTTTGTCTACCACATAACCAATTTGTTGACCATTTTGACCACCGCTCCCCAATAGATGGATCATGTTTACCTCAGATAATGTACCTGGAACACGACCTCTCAGCTGCTCCTCATAGCTGGACCTCCACCTATTATGCAATCTATCAAAATCCTGGACACGAGTGATGGTCATTTATGATCGAATTAGCCAATTTATCGTCGAACACCCTATTACAGATGGGCTGGAAGTTATAACCGGGAACTACCTGCCTCATGAAGCGACTATCAATTGCTATATAATTCTCAGATAAGATTGAATTAGGACAATTAAAGCCAGACCAACGATCACTCCCGTTCTGGTGATGTATAAGAACCGCCTAGAGCTGAGATGGTGGTGAACAACCGTCTGGCGGAACGAACAAGAGAGGTACAACAGGAACTATTGAGTACTACTTCTGACGCTATTTTAACAGTACCGTACAGTTCAATACACGGATAATTAATATGAGTACATTACCTAACTCAATAACTGCCACTCGAGAGCTAACTGTCCTACTTATCATCCCGAGAGAGCTAATTACCACTGGAAAACATCGTAACTCCAATTTCAAAGTTGACAGTCACCGGCGGATTGTAATTACTAACGCCGACTTGCCAATTATAACTTGCTTCCTAATTAACACTTTACTGTTAATTAAATCTGGACTGCCAATTTCCAGCACCTGACTGTTAATATATGACTGTCAATTACCCAGCTCAGTACTACTAAATAACAGTCAATTTACGATCTAATTGTTACTGCTGATCTGCCAACTTATCATCTGACTGTTGCTACATTCCTGTCAATCTACACTCTGACTGGAACTAAACGACTGACAAAGCAAAAACTAACTGTTAGTAAACGAAAGTCAATTTACAATCTAATGGCAACAGAGACAAGAAACAGATGTAGTGATTACAGGTATAATTAGCCTAACTGTTCTCGCCCATTACCCAATTATGAATTTCCCACGCTCCTTCCCACCCAGGTGACCGCCCAATTAGCCGCCCACTAGCCGCCCACCACCAGCTTCAGCTCAGCGCTCAGATGCTGTAATAAAAACGCATATAAACAAAAACACCGATGAGAAGAACTTATATGGCTTGATTAGATTCTTAATAGTTGTTTAGACAGGTGTGTGTGTGTGTGTGTGTGTGTGTGTGTAGGTGTGTAGGTGTGTGTGTGTGTGTGTGTGTGTAGGTGTGTGTGTGTGTGTAGGTGTGTGTGTGTTGTGTGTGTGTGTGTGTGTGTGGTGTGTAGGTGTGTGTGTGTGTGTGTGTGTGTGTGTGTGTGTGTGGTGTGTAGGTGTGTGTGTGTGTGTGTGTGTAGGTGTGTGTGTGTAGGTGTGTAGGTGTGTGTGTTTGGGTGTGTGTGTGTGTGGTGTGTGTGTGTGTGTGTGTGTGTGTGTGTGTGTGTGTAGGTGTGTGTGTGTGTGTGTGTGTGTGTAGGTGTGTGTGTGTGTGTGTAGGTGTGTGTGCGTGTGTGTAGGTGTGTGCGTGTCTGTGTAGGTGTGTGTGTGTGTGTGTGTGTGTGTGTAGGTGTGTGTGTGTGTGTGTGTAGGTGTGTGCGTGTGTGTGTGTGTGTAGGTGTGTGTGTGTGTGTAGGGGTGGGTGTGTGTGTGTGTGTAGGGGTGGGTGGGGGTGTGTGTGTGTGTGTGTGTGTGTGTGTGTAGGTGTGTGTGTGTGTGTGGTACGATCACAGATTTTACCTTAGTACACTGAATCAACGTTCTAACAGGGTGAACTCTACAGCTAATGCCGACGGTGGTCCAGCACTGAGTACTCAGCCCCCTCCTTAACCAGCCCCACACACAACTAGAGACCTACAAGTGCACTATACCTTTACTCCCTGCCAGTCACTCACAGGCTTCTTGGTCTGGTATAATCCACACTCTCACCTCCTGTGAAGTTTACACCACGACCGCCTGTCACCATCTGCCGACCAGCCTGTCGGAAGCCACAACCTTGAATAGCAGCAGAGATCTAAGCCAATCACGAGGGTTACCTATATTACGTCATGAGTAAACTGCTAACCGATAGTTTCCATCCTGCTCATGACTGTGTGCGTGTGTGTGTGTGTGTGTGTGCATCTCAAGCCTTTGGCAGACTCCGAAACCGTGTCTTCAGCTGTAGGGAGCTGAAATTATCTACAAAGTTACAAGTATATCGAGCAGTGGTCCTACCCACCCTGCTATATGGCAGCAAGACATGGGTCACACAGGAGGCACCTCAAGGCACTTGAAAACTTTTACCACCGTAGTCTACGTTCCATCCTCCGAGTTCGCTGGGAAGACAAGAAAACAAATGCCAGTATTCTTGCTGACACCAACTGTAGGAGCATCGAGGCTACCATTATCCATGAACAACTACGCTGGACTGGCTACTTTACAGTCATCTAACGAATAGTAAACGTAACGCTGGTGGCAGATGAAAAGGTATAAGGATAGTCTTAAGACAAACTTGAAAATGTGCCAAATCGACCCCCCCCCCCCCCCACCTGGGAGATGATTACTCCACATCGTAACGTCAATACTTTCGAGTTAGCCCGACTGCATACCGAGGCAGAAAAGCGCCAACGTCGGAAAGACTCTGCCGCTGCCCCTCCCGCACTAGATGTAGCCCTTCACACGTGCAACAACTGTGATCGACCCTGCCGGTCCCGTATCGGCCTCTTTAGTCACCTCAAAACTCACCAACGAAGGTGACAACCCTAATAGCTGGATGATCGTCATACTCGATTCCGAGTGACAGTAAAGTAGTAGTAGTAGTAGTAGTAGTCGTAACAGTAGTGTGTATGTGTGTGTGTGTGTTTTATTCTATCTCTTCTACTTTCTCATCATCCTTATCTAGCCATCCCATTGGTCAGGTCTACAGCACCTCTTAGCCAATGAGGGTTCAAGAGAAGTGGGTGGTTCAGGCCCACTAGGAAGCAGGTCCGTCATCTTTTAATAACCACCATTAATACCCCATATATAGCCAAGGCAGTATTACCAACACACTACCATCGGCAAGACACAGCAGTATTACCATCACACTACCATCGGCAAGACACAGCAGTATTACCAACACACTACCATCGGCAAGACACAGCAGTATTACCAACACACTACCATCGGCAAGACACAGCAGTATTACCAACACACTACCATCGGCAAGACACAGCAGTATTACCAACACACTACCATCGGCAAGACACAGCAGTATTACCAACACACTACCATCGGCAAGACACGGCAGTATTACCAACACACTACCATCGGCAAGACACCCTTCACATCCTTAAATACTAGCTTAGTATAATGCTGTATATAAGCAAACATATAAGAAAGTATAGCATTTTGGTAATTATATATACCAAAAGGTTTTATTAAGGAGAGGTATACGTCATTCCCTCCAGCTCGGCGCCTCGTCTTCTAGAAGGTTCTAAATGTATTTTATTTCCCTTAATAAATGAGGATAAGAGAAAGTGTCCAGTCACAATTCCAGTACAATTTGGACGCTATTTCGGCCACCAACCACCTGTCAGCGTCATAAGTTAGACTGTGACGTGTGTGCTTGGTTGTCTAGTTAAGAGATAAGTTTATTATCATGGTACGTAGAAACTACTGTATTTAACTGGTTTTGTAGTATCAGCAGAGGAGGACAGTTCTCACATCACCAGTTTATGTAATTCTGATTGTTTGGTATTTGTGCCCATAAGAGTGTGGGGGGGAAATGAAGCTCCAAGGGACATTCTCAGCGTGTACCCAGCCAGTAGTGCGGGGAGTGACCGGGTGGTGGCAGAACTCGCGCTTGTCGAGGAGTTGGTCCGTTTGTGCCGTGTTAGGCAAGATGGTTTGACTTAATTGAGCTCTCATTATCGGTAATCGGAGTGTGCCAAGTGTGGCCGCCGGGAGGGTGTGGCCACGGCACCTCCCTCAGGAGTAAATATTGTGTCTTAGATGGGAAACTGTAGTTGATGGTGGGAGTTGTCACTTTTGTTGTGAATATCAAGAAGGGGAACTCTCCTGGCCTGTTGAGTGATGCTAATAGGTAGCTGGGACAGAGAGGGAGACCAACTGAAGGTAGGACTTTGGGCCTCGTGAAGAACTTATGGGAAATGTGACAAAATGGAATTAAACTGAATGACAGTAGACACTTGATTAGATAAAGAATAAACTGTACATATGTTTTGTTCTTCATCTTGAGAGCCCTTGCCCACCACACCGAGGGAACAGAACATAGACCCATTTAAAAAATTCATTCAGGTTAATAACTACACACCGCGCCTGAGCCTAAAACTAACACCTTGACTCACAGTGATACGGGTACCTGTGTTACGGTGGCAGGGAGCCCCGACGCACCTCAATTGTGGCATATGTTGAAAATTTTGGGGTTTAAATTAGCATAACATTATTTTTTAAGCTCTTGGACACAATATTAACGTCTCTATTAAATAAAAATTCAAAAATTAGTATCACATACACTCTGAACCCACGATACGACGCCTCACTTAACAGAAATATCAGGTATGTACAGTCACCCAAAAAAGTCCTGTCGCGAGCCATGAACCCCGAGATTCAGACTCTTGAATCCGAAGAATTTATGGACGGAATAATGTATCAGTGTCTACTGCTTCGGGTTCACGAGTCTGAATCTCGGGGTTCATGGTTCGCGACAGGACTTTTTTGGGTGACTGTACATTGTGTCTTTAATGAGCAACTCACACATCTGTCATAAAGGGAGAGACTGAGTAGTTAAGAGGTGACGCATGTTAGGGGAAAGGGGGGATGAGGAGGGGGTGTCCTCAACCCTCCAGGGTTTATGGACGACCTGACAATGAAGACAGTGAAGATGATGACAATGAGGTACTCTGGAAGGTAATATATACAGGGTTTAACTAGACTCTGTAACTCACCTTATTCTGTGATGTCTTTTGTACCATTGGTTATCATTGTACACCCAGAACTGTCCACCACTAGTACGTGAAATATGGTAGATCATCAACGTACAGTGAGGGTAGACAAGCCAGCGGGGAGATGGGTCACAGAAGGGCAGTACGGAGCCTTATGACAGCCACTACACTCCCCTAACTGTGGTGTAAACTAGTAACTCTTAGGATAGAAATCGAGCACTTTATCCACTCGGCCGCAGCATTCCTCTTAGTAGTTATTTACACATACGAAAAAAATTGAAGAATTGGAACTTGGGTGACGAACAGGAACTATAGACAACAATGATTATACTATACCATTGTTATTCCTCTCGTCCGGGTAGCGTGTGTAGGGAAGCCATTATCATCATTATAGTAAGAAAAAAAAGAAACATGGAGCCGGTGAATGAAGCCTCCAACTCTCGGCTCTACACAAACTTCTCTCCTTCGTGACCAGGAAATAATTGCCTCTTCACTGGCTGGTCTATGATACTATGTGTTCGCCACTTTATATAACAAGATCCTTCCCTTATTTATCGTCTATTATATTTTACTCTCTCGCCTTAACAGCTCTTTATAACACACACGTAGAGAGAACCATTGACAACAATAAAACCCAGACTATTATATATTAAATAATAGTCAATCTTTTTCGATAACCCTTATGTCTCTATATATATTATCCCAGTTAGGTGATCATTCTGTCATATGCCAGTGTACCCCTCAAGGACATCACCTCATCCTAATTAACCTGTCAGGTGATTGTTAAACACCTGAGAGATGAAGTACCAGTTGTTGTGTGTTGTGATAAAGGCGAGGCGCTGTTATGGGAGTATCAGATTGGAGCAATTAATTTAAGTAAAGCAATGATGTTCTTTATAGTACTAATTAATTATGTAACAAATTTAACAACAACAACAACAACAACAACAATAATAATAATAATAATAATAATAATAATAATAATAATAATAAAAATAATAATAATAATAATAATAATATTAATAAAAATATTAATAATAATAATAATAATAATAATAATAATAATAATAATAATATTAATAATAATAACAATAGCATGTATACAGTTTCACACTTAAACATCAATATCACATGACATTTATCACAACACAAAAAATACAATAGTCTGCATCAGTTTCATCATAACAAAAGTAATTAAAAAAATACATCCCCATTACCACCCCCTCTGCCCCCCCCCTCTGCCATCCCCCCTGCCACCCCCCCTCTGCCACCCCCCTCTGCCACCCCCCCTCTGCCACCCCCCTCTGCCATTCCCTCCCCCTAAAAAAAACGTTTTATAAAATGGTTTAATTTTCACGGCAACAAAACAAACCATTGTTTTTCGTTATTACATTTTTGTTATATATTGCGTTACCGACGTATTTTTGTGTATAAATAAAACCATGAATTTCAGATCCAGAAATTCTTTAACAGCGTCAGAAAAATATATGTGGCAAAACAATGAAAAATATATAACATTTTATACTTATTTGTGGGAGCAGTGATGAGGACAGTTATTGAGGACGGTATTTAGACAGATATATTACCTTATATTAGACAGTTAAGTAAGGTATACGTCCAGGTATATATATACTGTATAGGTCAGTTAAGAACGGTATTTATACAGGCATTTATGTGTATATACAGTATGAGTCCAGTAGGGAAGGTATATAAATACATACATACATACATACAAACATACACACATACATACAGTACATGTTAGTAAGAGGAGCATGTGGCCATTTAAGGAGTCAATACCAATATTATGATGAAGTTTACAGACCCCGGAGGAGACGTGTACAAGAGCATCATGTGGGGGAGACGTGTACAAGAGTATCATGTGGGGGAGAACTACTGAGTCATGTGGGGGAGACGTGTACAAGAGCATCATGTGGGGGAGAACTACTGAGTCATGTGGGGGAGACGTGTACAAGAGTATCATGTGGGGGAGAACTACAGAGTCATGTGGGGGAGACGTGTACAAGAGCATCATGTGGGGGAGAACTACAGAGTCATGTGGGGGAGAACTACAGAGTCATGTGGGGGAGACGTGTACAAGAGTATCATGTGGGGGAGAACTACAGAGAAGAGATTATACTGTAGAGGTAGTGTGTATGTGGGGGGTATAGGTGTACGTTTACTGTTATGTGTACGCGTCTCTGTGTGTACATTAGGACACAGACTACTATTCCGACACTTTCTCTTGTGTAGTTGTCACAGTTTTTCTCTCATAAGAACAGTACAGATGTGCATGGTGCAGGTGTTGTCATCCGCTGTGATTATGAGTTTTTAATTAGCGATACTTTCACCTGTGCGGCCACTCCTGTCTCTCATGCTTGAGTTAGCATGACCTCTACACACACACACACACACACACACACACACACACACTTCATCGTGGTCAATGGCCAGCCATCCATGACACCTTCCTCACGACGTTGTTAGCGAGGCTGTCATTGGTTAGCGCCTTCATGTCCGTTCGCCGTCTTAGTCCTGAGTGACGTCATAGCGATTCTTAACCAATCACTTTTTAATGTTCTGCTCCACCAGGCAATGCTTTGTCATTCTGTGCCAATCATCGTTCAGTTATGTGTGTCGTCATTGATAATATACAGCATATATTTTTTTACATATACTCAGCCAATCATCTCTCAGTCGAGACCGAACTGAGTGACGTCATTGAGAATTTTTTCCACCATGAATCCAGTTTTACGATGTCACTGAACTTCTATTGCCCAATCAAAACAATAATAATCATGTGACGTCACGAGTTGCACCAGCCAATCAGGGTTGATGAGAGACTTACTGACGGGTCATTGGTTCTCATTCATTCTGCCAGAAATGTCTGTATCGGCCCCAAACACACACCTGGAACATACGTTTACATCAGTACAAACGAAACACTCAAATCCCCATTCACGACAAATGAGAATAGTCAATCATGATTCATTGTAACTAACAATAAACAATCTCATTTCACTATAAATAAAGAGTCAATCTCCTGTCAAAGAGAGAGAGATTAGAATATATTAGCTAATCATCAACTGAGTATGACCAAAACACATCATTAACTGTAAAGGAGAGATTCGCTAATCATCGCGTAAAATAAACTAAGGCCCAATCATAATTCAGTACCCAAAAGAAGATTCGTCTAATCATCTGAAAAAGCTAAAAAAAATTATAGCAATAAAGAAAATTAACGAAATATAAAGAATTTTAAACGAAAAAAAGTCTTACTAGGTGACGCTAGGAGAGAGAGAGAGAGAGAGAGAGAGAGAGAGAGAGAGAGAGTCAAGCAGGAAGAAACACAGACAGGTATCCAGACAGACAAAACTGAGACTGAAATAAACAGAGACAGACAGGCAGACAGACAGATAGCAAGGGAAAATGAGAGACGACAACAGACAGACAAAGTGTATTCACGATGTTAGAACAATGTAGATAAACAGCTAATGATGTTAAGCTGTTATAAGCTCTTTAACATCACCAAGTCTCTGAGAACCTTTGGAACCTTTGAGGCTGTGAAGTTCAGCCCATGTCGTAGTGAAGGTGGCTAATGCTTAAAGCCTCTTAGCGTCTTACATGGGCGATATTAGAGAGGCCAGGTAGGGTAGTAGTGGATAACCTTAATTTCAATTCTTCAAAGACTCGTACGTTAATATAATCCCTTTTACAGAATATGTCTCCTCGGTGATCAAAGCTGTTTACTGTGGAAGACTTGGGTGATCAGTGTTTAAAAGACCCGTAACTATTGATGTTTACTGAAATGAATAGTAAAAAATATTATATCCGCACGCATAACACAGAGAATATGTCTAGTCAAGGTATAGTGTAAGTGTAATTTTGACGCCCTTGTGGACTCTTATACGTGATGGAACATGTGGATAAAAGCAACATTATCCACACAAACTAAGGGAAAGATTATGTTTAGTTATGGTTTAATCTCAATACAATTTCACCGCCGCGCTGTTTTGACTACAATCTTTGTCCCGCAGCTTAAGTAAGTTAGTGACAGTGGCCGCACATCACATGGTAAGGTGAGAATTTAACCTACGAATCTCCGGGACTTCCCTGCGCCCGGAGTCTTGCTTAGTCTATCAATGAGACTGGCGGAGCATAATTCGACACTCTCCACCCATGGGCTGTTTAGTCCAGTGTCAGACAATTGATTTTAATTTCATTTGCATTTTATTATCGAGCTCAATAGAGTTGCAGATTTTTAGGGCCTGGTTTTCGTATATTGGATTTGGCCGTGAATTATTTTGCCTGAGTGGGCGAGGTGCGTTAAAGAGTTCCCTGTTTGTTTGTAAACATTTTGACATTCAAGGATGACGAAAAAGATGATGATTCACCATTCGTAAGATATACATCAATGGTTAAAAATGTGTGTTATAATTCTGATATATCTTTATTGTAAACTAGAACCTCTTCAAAAATCAATTAAAATATCAATTACCTCTATCAAGGAACGGTCAAAAATTAAGTTAGACAAAAAAAAAGGCATTAAAACTGGCGTGTTGGCATCTGATGGGCGGGACCCAGCTTGGGTTGGGAGGGAGGGAGGTAGCGAGAGGTAACACCAGCCAGTATCTCCTCGACCGCCAGAGAGTGAGTGTATGACGCTCCTCTCCCCTGAGCGCTCACTGAGGCCGTGCCGACTAAAGCTCACATATCCGTTAAACTTGTCATTATTCCGTGACTCGTAATAGACGAAGTGCTTTATACAGTGAAAAGTGATGTTAAAGGAACGAATCGTCTCTCATAGACTGGATAATCGAGGTTGTAATTGTGAATAAGAAAGTTGTGTAAAGACGGAGGCAGAAGGTAAGATGATAACTTCTACTGATAAACTGGTTTTTATGACGTAATTGCAAAATGTTCAATAAGGTAGAATGTTCCACTAATATATTTCCCCGAGTATTTTATAATATTATGTAATTTTAAAGACAATGAGCGTATATGTTCCTTCTTATTTGTATATACACAGTATTCACAACCAAAGTCTTCAAAAATAAGTAAATAACAACGGAAACTTGTTTATAATATAGTAACATTTATATAACAACATCTTAACTACTGACCAAATTAATTGTTATTCGTTAAATGATTTACAAAGAAAATCTCTTTATTTTCGTTCAAAGAAATCATTGTTGACTCTTGGTGTTCGTTGAATGAAGTGGCCGCTATATCAAGGTGCTCGTTGATTGAAGTGGACGCTGTATCGAGGTGTTTGCTGGTGAGGTGGCCGCTATATCGACTTGTTTGATTGATCGAAGTGGTCGCTTTAAAGAGGTGTTCGTTGATTTAAGTGGCCGCTATATCGAGATTTTTGCTGGTTGAAGTAGTCGCTGTAAGGAGGTGTTCGGTGATTGAAGTAGCCGCTATATCGAGGTGTATGATCGAAGTGGTCGCTTTAAAGAGGTGTTCGTTGATTTAAGTGGCCGCTATATCGAGATTTTTGCTGATTGAAGTGGTCGCTGTAAAAAGTGTTCGTTAGATGAAGTGACCGCTATATCGAGGTGTTTGCTGCTGAAGTGGTCGCTGTATGGAGGTGTTCGGTGATTGAAGTGGCCGCTATATTGAGATATTCGCTGTATAAAGGTGACTGCTACTAGTACACGTCAACGCTCTATAGAGGTATTACAGGTCAACGCTCTTTAGAGGTATTACAGGTCAACGCTCTTTAGAGGTATTACAGGTCAACTCTATAGGGGTATTACAGGTCAACTCTCTATAGAGGTACTACAGGTCAACGCCCTATAGAGGTACTACAGGTCAACGCTATAGGGAGGTATTGCAGGTCAGCGCTATAGAGGTATTACAGGTCAACGCTCTATAGAGGTATCACAGGTCAACTATAGGGGTATTACAGGTCAACTCTCTTTAGAGGTACTACAGGTCAACGCCCTATAGAGGTACTACAGGTCAACGCTATAGGGAGGTATTACAGGTCAACGCTATAGGGAGGTATTACAGGTCAACGCCACATAGAGGTATTGCAGGTCAACGGCCTATAGAGGTACTACAGGTCAACGCTATAGGGAGGTATTACAGGTCAACGCCATATAGAGGTATTACAGGTCAACGCCCTATAGAGGTACTACAGGTCAACGCTATAGGAGGTATCACAGGTCAACGCTATAGGGAGGTATTACAGGTCAACGCTCTATAGAGGTATTACAGGTCAACGCTATAGGGGGTATTACAGGTCAGCGCTATTGGGGGGGTATTACAGGTCAACGCTATAGGGTGGTATTACAGGTCAACGCTATAGGGAAGTATTACAGGTCAACGCTCTATAGAGGTATTACAGGTCAACGCTATAGGGAGGTATTACAGGTCAACTCTATAGGAGGGTATTACAGGTTAATGCTACAGGGAGGTATTACAGGTCAACGCTGTAGGGAGGTATTACAGGTCAACGCTATGTAGAGGTATTACAGGTCAAAACTATCGGGAGGTATTACAGGTCAACGGTGTAGGGAGGTATTACAGGTCAACGCTATAGGGAGGTATTACAGGTCAACGCTATAGGGAGGTATTACAGGTCAACGCTCAAAAGAGGTATTACAGGTCAACGCTATAGGGAGGTATTACAGGTCAACTCTATAGGAGGGTATTACAGGTTAATGCTACAGGGAGGTATTACAGGTCAACGCTGTAGGGAGGTATTACAGGTCAACGGTGTAGGGAGGTATTACAGGTCAACGGTGTAGGGAGGTATTACAGGTCAACGGTGTAGGGAGGTATTACAGGTCAACGGTGTAGGGAGGTATTACAGGTCAACGCTATGGGGAGTTATTACAGGTCAACGCTATGGGGAGTTATTACAGGTCAACGCTATGGGGAGTTATTACAGGTCAACGCTATAGGGAGGTATTACAGGTCAACGCTATAGGGAGGTATTACAGGTCAACGGTGTAGGGAGCTACTACAGGTCAACGCTATGGGGAGTTATTACAGGTCAACGCTATGGGGAGGTATTACAGGTCAACGCTATAGGGAGTTATTACAGGTCAACGCTATAGGGAGGTATTACAGGTCAACGCTATAGGGAGGTATTACAGGTCAACGCTATAGGGAGGTATTACAGGTCAACGCTATAGGGAGGTATTACAGGTCAACGGTGTAGGGAGCTACTACAGGTCAACGCTATGGGGAGTTATTACAGGTCAACGCTATGGGGAGGTATTACAGGTCAACGCTATAGGGAGTTATTACAGGTCAACGCTATAGGGAGGTATTACAGGTCAACGCTATAGGGAGGTATTACAGGTCAACGCTATAGGGAAGTATTACAGGTCAACGGTGTAGGGAGCTACTACAGTTCAACGCTATAGGGGGGGTGACAGACCCTTACTGTTGCTGGTTAACAGTAAACACATAACCACTGGTATAGGCTAACGGTAAACAGAGGGATAAAATACCAGTAACCAACGGTACAGGCTAATAGTAAACAAACAGTGGTGCAGGTCAACAGTAAACAGGTAACCACTGGTACAGGCTAACGGTAAACACAGGTGACTGATAGTGCAGGTTTTAGTCATTATCCGCAGGAAAGAATTTGTGATTTTTTCTTTCCAGTGTTGCCAGGACGGAGGTGAAGCTGTTGTTATTATTGTTGTTGTGGTTGTTGTTGTTGTTGTGTTATTGTTGTGGTTGTTGTGTTATTGTTGTTGTTGTTGTGTTATTGTTGTTGTTGTTGTTGTGTTATTGTTGTGGTTGTTGTGGTTGTGTTATTGTTGTGGTTGTGTTATTGTTGTTGTGGTTGTGTTATTGTTGTTGTGGTTGTTGTTGTTGTTGTTGTTATTGTTGTTGTTGTTGTGTTATTGTTGTGGTTGTTGTGGTTGTGTTGTTGTTGTTATGTTTTTGTTGTTGTGTTATTGTTGTTGTTGTGTTATTGTTGTGTTTTTGTTGTTGTGGTTGTTGTGTTATTGTTGTTGTTGTTGTGGTTGTCGTTGTTGTTGTTTTAGTTGTGTGTTATTATTGTAGTTGTTATTGCTGTTGTTAGTATTATTATTATTATTAAGTAGAGAACAATCTTTGTATACATGCCTCTGTTGTGTCTAATTAATATAAAAATAACCTAATATATACATACAGGTACAGGTATACATAGACTATACATAACAGCTAAGATTACTACTGTCAGTTATATTCACTTCAATCATTGTAATTAATCGGTGTTATATCACGTCGAGGAGGCCAACCACAGCAAATCCCTCCATCAGAATGACTAGTTCGATCAGGTGGGAAGCATCTGATGGGCAAATTTTAGATGGGGGAATTAGAATATTTTCTTCTCGGTATACAATGGGTGAGGGTGGGTGATGTGCTATGGGTAGAGGAAGAGGGAATGGGTGAAGTAATGATGGTAATTTGATAAAGTAAGGAAGTAAGAAATGAAGATAATGAAAATAGAATCGTATAATTGTTACGAGTTAGAGTCAATAATCTTCTTCTTCTTCTTCTTCTTCTTTAGCTCGTCGTAGTATCAAAGTCCCCGAGAGAGAGAGAGAGAGAGAGAGAGAGACAGAGAGAGAGAGAGAGAGAGAGAGAGAATACTATGTATGTGTGGGACAGAAGAAGACAAAGAAAGGAAAAAGACGTGATATTATGTCAGAGAGAGAGAGAGAGAGAGAAGGCAAAGAAAGATAAAGGAAATAGAGAGAGAGAGAGAGAGACAGGTAGTAACAAAACTTATCCCGTACACACCAGGGGGAGGGAGGGACACCAGGGGGAGGAGGGACACTAGGGGGAGGGAGGGACACCAGGGGAGGAGGGACCCAGGGGGAGAGACACCAGGGGGAGGGAGGGACACCAGGGGGAGGAGGGACACCAGGGGGAGGAGGGACACCAGGGGAGGAGGGACACCAGGGGGAGGAGGGACACTAGGGGGAGGGAGGGACACTAGGGGGAGGAGGGACACTAGGGGGAGGAGGGACACTAGGGGGAGGAGGGACACAAGGGGGAGGGAGGGACACAAGGGGGAGGGAGGGAAACCAGGGGGAGGAGGGACACCAGGGGGAGGGAGGGACACTAGGGGGAGGGAGGGACACTAGGGGAGGGAGGGACACTAGGGGGAGGGAGGGACACTAGGGGGAGGGACACTAGGGGAGGAGGGACACTAGGGGGAGGGAGGGACACTAGGGGGAGGGAGGGACACCAGGGGGAGGAGGGACACCAGGGGGAGGAGGGACACTATGGGGAGGGAGGGAAACAGGGGGGGGAGGGACACTAGGGGGAGGGACCTAGGGGGAGGGACACCAGGGGGAGGGAGGGACACCAGGGGGAGGGAGGGACACCAGGGGGAGGGAGGGACACCAGGGGGAGGGAGGGACACCAGGGGGAGGAGGGACACCAGGGGGAGGAGGGACACCAGGGGGAGGGAGGGACACTAGGGGGAGGGAGGGACACTAGGGGGAGGAGGGACACCAGGGGGATGGAGGGACACCAGGGGGAGGGAGGGACACCAGGGGGAGGGAGGGACACTAGGGGGAGGGAGGGACACCAGGGGGAGGGAGGGACACCAGGGGGAGGAGGGACACCAGGGGGAGGAGGGACACCAGGGGGAGGGAGGGACACCAGGGGGAGGGAGGGACACAAGGGGGAGGAGGGACACCAGGGGGAGGAGGGACACCAGGGGGAGGGAGGGACACCAGGGGGAGGGAGGGACACTAGGGAGGGAGGGCACCAGGGGGAGGAGGGACACCAGGGGGAGGGAGGGACACCAGGGGGAGGGAGGGACACTAGGGGGAGGAGGGACACCAGGGGGAGGGAGGGACACCAGGGGGAGGAGGGACACCAGGGGGAGGGAGAGACACCAGGGGGAGGGAGAGACACTAGGGGGAGGGAGGGACACCAGGGGGAGGGAGGGACACTATGGGGAGGAGGGACACCAGGGGGAGGAGAGACACCAGGGGGAGGGAGAGACACTAGGGGGAGGGAGGGACACCAGGGGGAGGAGGGACACTATGGGGAGGAGGGACACCAGGGGGAGGGAGAGACACCAGGGGGAGGGAGAGACACCAGGGGGAGGGAGAGACACTTGGGGGTGGGAGGGACACCAGGGGGAGGGAGGGACACTATGGGGAGGAGGGACACCAGGGGGAGGGAGGGACACTATGGGGAGGGAGGGACACCAGGGGGAGGAGAGACACCAGGGGGAGGGAGGACACTAGGGGAAGGAGGGACACCAGGGGGAGGGAGGGACACAATGGGGAGGAGGGACACCAGGGGGAGGAGGGACACCAGGGGGAGGGAGGGACACAAGGGGAGGGAGGGACACCAGGGGGAGGAGGGACACCAGGGGGAGGGAGGGACACTATGGGGAGGGAGGGACACCAGGGGGAGGGAGGGACACTAGGGGGAGGGAGGGACACCAGGGGGAGGGAGGGACACTACGGGGAGGAGGGACACTAGGGGGAGGGAGGGACACTAGGGGGGAGGAGGGACACTAGGGGGAGGGAGGGACACTAGGGGGGAGGAGGGACACCAGGGGGAGGGAGGGACACCAGGGGGAGGAGGGACACCAGGGGGAGGGAGGGACACCAGGGGGAGGGAGGGACACTAGGGGGAGGAGGGACACTAGGGGGAGGGAGGGACACTAGGGGGGAGGAGGGACACTAGGGGGAGGGAGGGACACTAGGGGGGAGGAGGGACACTAGGGGGAGGGAGGGACACCAGGGGGAGGGAGGGACACTAGGGGGGAGGAGGGACACTAGGGGGAGGGAGGGACACCAGGGGGAGGGAGGGACACTAGGGGAGGGAGGGACACTAGGGGAGGAGGAACACTAGGGGGAGGGAGGGACACCAGGGGGAGGGAGGGACACCAGGGGGAGGGAGGGACACTAGGGGGAGGGACACCAGGGGGAGGGAGGGACACCAGGGGGAGGGAGGGACACTAGGGGGAGGGAGGGACACCAGTAGGGGAGGAGGGACACTAGGGGGAGGGAGGGACACCAGGGGGAGGGAGGGACACCAGGGGGAGGGAGGGACACTAGGGGGAGGGAGGGACACTAGGGGGAGGGAGGGACACCAGGGGGAGGGAGGGACACCAGGGGGAGGGAGGGACACTAGGGGGAGGGAGGGACACTAGGGAGGGACACCAGGGGGAGGGAGGGACACCAGGGGGAAGGAGAGACACTAGGGAGAAGGAGGGACACCAGGGGGAAGGAGAGACACCAGGGGGAAGGAGGGACACCAGGGGGAAGGAGGGACACTACGGGGAGCCAAAACTCATGCTAGCAAACCTCAACTTTCATTCGTGAGTTTTATTTTTTACTTTGTCGGAAAATTGGGAGTTGGACGGCAAAGCAAATAGAGAGAGAGAGAGAGAGAGAGAGAGAGAGAGAGAGAGAGAGAGAGAGAGAGAGAGAGAGAGAGAGAGAGAGAGAGAGAGAGAGAGATAAATTAATAAAGTCAAACAAATAAAGTGAGAGAGAGAGAGATTAAGAGATAGAGCGATAAAATGGTTCTTGTTTACCTAATAGCTTCAACAGGCTCAGAATGTTATTTATAAATATATATTATTTATTTACTCGGGATTATATAGATTAAAAGTATCACTGGCTTATAAACTAACTTTCCCATTGTGTTGATTGCTGAAACGTATATGGCAATGGTGAGTGTTAACAGATGTGTGTGTGTGTGTGTGTGTGTGTGTGTGTGTGTGCGCGCGCGCGCTTTAATAGGTATAAATCCACTAGAGAACCGAACGCTTAGATCGCCTTGAAAATAAACCGAACGCTTACAGGGGGCGTAAACCACAACAAGTGACCGAACGGCCCGAAGAGAGAGAGAGAGAGAGAGAGAGAGAGAGAGAGAGAGAGAGAGAGAGAGAGAGAGTCTCCTTCGACGCTACAGGTGATGAACACAAGCCGACAGACATGACAGATTATCAGCAGCAACAACGTGTGGCCGCAGGATCAGACCTCAACCTGAGCTGTAAGTTTTGTTTTTTTTCTCAACCATCTTCTCCTCGTCTCCCGGACCTGTTGAATTATATCTGGGTGGAGTGCCCGGGTCCTCCCTCACCCGGCCCCGGTACCAGGGAGAGACGGACACCTTCTCCTCCTTCTTGACGACCTTGTTGCAGAACCTACCCACCTGCCTACCAACCTACCCTCCACCTGCCTACCAACCTACCCTCCACCTACCTACCAACCTACCTCCTCTTGTCTCTCCTCCCCTACCTGCTTAGCTACCTATCCTCCCCCTCCTGCTCCTCCTCCCTACTTACCTACCTACCTGCTGCTGCTGATAATTACATGTGTGT
>CAUDMG010003804.1:1889059-1906559 GCA_958450375.1 Homarus gammarus
ATACGAGCCCTGACAACAACTTAACATAAAGGTAATAATTAATGTTGTGAGCCTTAGCCTTCAAACTGTGAGAAAAACTGGTTAACATATACTCTTAAAATATAGGTGTGTGTGTGTGTGTGTGTGTGTGTGTGTGTGTGTGATAATGAAGGAAAAACTAGACTGGCCAGAAGGTGCAGCAGTGTTTTGTTGCGGCCACCACCACTATCAGCCTTGTTTATGTGGTGTAGAGGCGGGTGGAGGAAGTGCTGTGGTGTAAGACGGGGTGAGAGAGAGAGAGAGAGGGGGGGGAGAGGGAGAGGGAGAGGGAGAGAGAGAGAGAGAGAGAGAGAGAGAGAGAGAGAGAGAGATAGATCCTCAATCACCCACATTAATTACCTGCAAAAGTCGTTTATCAGTAAACTTTGGCCCCCAACATCACACTATACTGTATATCGTCAACTACTGACTAGTCACTCCTCAACACACTCGTCGATCACCTAAAACAAGGAGCAAAGTTGGACTCGACCAATCAAATGAGGTGTTAAAAACCAGGTGTGTCAGCTTAACCAATCATCTATCTCGGTGTAGGCGTTCCTGCCAGCACGGAGCACCAACACGTCTCCCTCACCATGTGTCGGGTGTTGTATATATTGTACATTAGTTCTATAAATATTTCAATGCGAGTGAAGCTACACGTTATAAATCTGATCCCTTGATGACTGTCGGTGTTGAGAGCATGACCTACCTGTGACGTTTACTACACCTGTGTCAAGTCACTAGTTAGCTGTGGTCTGAGATTTATCCTCGTTGACTAGTTCCCAGGGTTATCTGTCCGTGTGAGCTGTGGCCTCAACCTTGTAATGACCAGGCAATGAATTTTCATAACAAATTGTATTATTTAAATATATTGTTATAGTGTATTTGGCCAGAAAGATAAATGTAGATATAATAATTACAGTAATAATACTCAGGTAAGGAAATGAGGCAGGTAATTAAGTGAATCAGCCAGGTGTGATATAAAGATCAAGGTTGTGTAGGTGTTTGGTGGTTACAAGATGTACCGTAGTCATTATTACGTACCTGTGAGAAAACGACTTGACTAATAATAATAATAATAATAATAATAATCGACTAGTGCTGCTTTTTCGAAACATCATTTTCTTCTTCCTCTTTGTTTCCTCATCATCTATTTCTCCATTGTCTTCAACTATCTGTTTTTTCCTCCTCCCCCTCCTCCTCTCCCTACCCCTCCTCCTCCCCCTCCTCCCCCTCCCCCTCCCCCTCCTCCTTTTCTTCTCATAACTCACACATGACGTCATCAGTGTGCCTTCTTCTTCTTCCTCTCTCACTTTACCTCCTTCTTCATCATCTTCTTTACTGCATTTTTCATATGTCTTTTTCTGTTTTCTTTTTCTTTCTCCCTTCATCATTAATAAATCATCATGACCACCATCATCATTATCATCATCATCACCATCATCACCACCACCACCATCATCATCACCATCATCACCATCACCACCATCATCATCATCACCACCCTCACCATCATCATCACCATCATCCACCTTCCCACCCTGTTACGTCACCTGTCCCGTAATTAAGACTAGCCACAGGTAAAAATCCTTCACACAAACACAAAAAAAAATAACACAGGATATTACATCAAAGTTTTAATTCTGCCATGATCAACTTGGGCTCCTTATGACTGACGGCTACGTGTCATGTGTGTGTGTCGTGGTATAAGGCTTTGTGGTTCATAAGGCTTTGTGGTTCATAAGGCTTTGTGGTTCATAAGGCTTTGTGGTTCATAAGGCTTTGTGGTTCATAAGGCTTTGTGGTTCATAACGCTTTGTGGTTCATAAGGCTTTGTGGTTCATAATGCTTTGTGGTTCATAAGGCTTTGTGGTTCATATGAGGCTTTGTGGTTCATAAGGCTTTGTGGTTCATAAGGCTTTGTGGTTCATAATGCTTTGTGGTTCATAAGGCTTTGTGGTTCATAAGGCTTTGTGGTTCATAAGGCTTTGTGGTTCATAAGGCTTTATGGTTCATAGGGCTTTGTGGTTCATGCTATATGCTACCCTGACCCTGAGAGTTGATGATGCTCTTAGAATAGTAAAATAATATACCAGCAATATTCTAAGTATTATTTTTACTCATACAATACCATAATAAGACTCTATTATTCAGATGTATTCATACACTTATAAGTATGTGTATACAAGCGGGTGTATTAATGTTCCTTTGGTGAGAGTATTATAGAAGTCTTATATATTAATGAAACAAAAACTGTACAGGTTACAATAATGTTTTAGTAGTGCGTGTGGGGGGGGAGTGATGCGTGTATGTGTCCGTATACACTGGAACCTAACCACTCTTGCGTGTATTGGTTCATTCATACAACCTCACTATTTTATATACAGCGCCTGAAATATTATACACTTTTGACATGCCGTGAAGGATTAATGAACCCAAGTGAACGATACAGTGAATAAATGTATAACTGAGTGAATAAAAAATTGTAACGGGAAATAGAATACATATTAATGAGATATCATGATAATTTAACTTGTCCTATGTACGATGTCAAGAAGAAGAGGCAATAATGTCATAAAAACTACTACTAATAATAATGATGATGATAATAATAATGATGATGATGATAATAATGATGATGATGATAATAATTCATATAATAATTATAAAATAGCCTCAACGTTGGTAATTACTCGTACCATTAATTACAAAAAGAATAATTTTACGTGTGAAAGCGTTCTAGGCCCACGCCAGGTGAGGGGGTGTTTACCTAGCCTTTGTGTGTGTGAGGGTTTGCTCTCTGCCTCAAACAACGCCCTGTGTGTGTGTTGTGTTGTGTGTGTGTGTGTGTGTGTGTGTGTGTGTGTGTTATTATAGGAATATACACGAAAACTTATCTCCAAATTTTAATCAACATCCAGCCAGTTTTTTTTTTCGGTTTAATATTTAAAGTTCGAATTCTTATTTAGCTTTTTGGAATAATTAAACAAAAAGTCTTTGATATATATATATATATATATATATATATATATATATATATATATATATATATATATATATATATATAAACGTCCAATCCGATATTAATGTTCTAATAAGTGATTATACAATTTTAAAAACAAATTTTTCCTAATGACCTGTAAGTCATTGACCGTAAGTTTAACAAACAATAAGAATAAATAACTAAGAAAAATAAAACGTCAATAAGAAGTAAAAGAGTAAAAAAAATGGAACCGAGAATAAGAATTCAACTGACGAGACAGGTTCAGTGACTCGGCCGCATCACCCCTCACTATACACGGTAAGTCAAGGTAACTCACGGTAAGTCAAGGTACTAAAAATATTATCTAAACATCTCTGACGAACGAACACCGAGAGAGAGTCTACATATCACATCTCGACATATCATGAGAAAAAAACCTCCCTCTATATCTTTCTCGCCTCGACAAAAAAGGAGACGGAAGAAATTAGATGAGGCAGCTTCATTTGACAAAGAGTTTCCAAACAATGGTCTTAGAGTCGGCTCGTCTGATGTCTGGCAGGCGCGTCACCAAGGTAAACAAAGCTAGTGTTGTCGTACCGCAGGACAACATCGTGTGTTGATGGCAGCAAACATGCCTCGCCTTTACTGTGTTGGTTCAGTTACTGCTCGCTCGTCTGGCGCGGGCGCGCGCGTGTGTGTGTGTGTGTGTGTGTGTGTGTGTGTGTGTGTACATACCAGGCTCCCTCTTCAACCTTTCTCTATAACACACCTGAGACACACCAACATATATTCAAAGAGACTTTTTTGTTGCATAATAATAAGACCATTAATTATGAACTGTTATTAAGTTCATGATTACAGACACAGGTACAGAGATCTCCAGGTGATAACAGTACACAAATATTACACAAGATCAATAATACATTTGTAACACGTGAACATTAACCCTACCTTATTTCATAGTAGGATTGTATTAGCCTTTGTCACATTAGCTAAAACAAGATTAACCACACTAACCTAACCTAACTTAACCCCCAAAAGGTAGCGTTAGGGTGTTTATTCTTTAGGTGAACTAACCTCCGGCCTAATCGTCCAGTGATCTCTAGTTTTCTAGCAAGAGGCGACACACTTGAATTCCAGAGAGTGAGGGACTTACAGCATAAATCACTGGTAACTCCCTGGAACCTAACCTAACCTAACCTAACCTAATTTAGTTGATTTGTGTTGTTTACAGTCATGTAAGGTCACCCCTCCCCCCCCCCCTCGCCTTTAGAGCTCCGAGACAGGGTAGATAACATGATATCGCGTAACACCAGAGTGACTTTAGCTGCTCAACATTCACAGTTAATATGAGTCACTGCCCAGGTACCATCTAGTAAGTCATCACACGCCGGTATTGGTCACACTGGATCATCAAGCTGTTAGTGTTAGCTCTCTTCCCGTCATCATCATTCACTCTGTTCATCATCAGTGTGTGTGACCCAGAGTGTGCTTCAGGGTGCCTTATGGCCATCAGTCAACCTCAGATTAAAGACAGAAAAAAGCGAAAGATCATCAGAACGAATTCCATTTGTGTCCCGCCATCACTAACCATTCATCACCCCAGCCAACGAGTCGCTCTCCCTCCCTCCTCTGTCATTAAGGCAAACTGGCGTTCTAAACAACAATGAAAGCAGGAGAATAAAAACGAATAATCACAGACTAAAGTCGGGGTGATTACGATCATATTCAGCAGGCCGGGATGCTAATAGTTTCCTCCGTTATTGTCCTTCTCTGTTGTAACTGTGTATAAGAGACCGTATTAAGTTACAGTGTCCAGTAGTTGAAGTGTAATTGCGAAGCTGTTTACCCGCCAGCTGTGTCAGGCGTTAAGTTAGCCACACACACATAATACCTTCCATCTATAAAAGGAGAAAACTTAACGTGGAACCCTTTGAGGACCCTAACGTAGAGTGACGCTACCAGCAGGGTGACGTGGGGGATTAAGGGGAAACAAAGGAGCATAGTCGGTCATCGCTCATCGAGGACTGGAGGTATTGTGGGTGTTGATGTGACTTATGACTGGCGGCCGAGGGAGCATCTTTACACTGTGTCCGTCAAGGATAAAAATTGACGAGGCAAGATATATTATTTTACAATGTGTCGGTCTGAGGAAGAGTTTTACTACTTGAATACGAGGTAAGAGGTTTTATGGCGCGAATATCGGAGGTAAAATGTTGAGAAATATGAGTAACAGGAGGATAGTCTGTCAGGGGACACTGATGATGAGGGAGGTAATTTACAACGTGTCGGCTTTGGGTTGAGTTTTATTATTTGAATGCGAGATAAAAGGTTTTATGATGCATATATCCGGGTTAAGGTGATGAAGTACGGCTGCCTCTTTGGTGTTACTATAAAGGTGACATGTTTACTACACAAGGAGGTAACAGATGGCAGCGTTGTGTGTGACGAATGGTGTTACATACGAGACAATAATACACATATGTTAATGCGTGTAAGCTTAAGTCTTGTGTAAGCTTAAGTCTTGTGTAAGCTTAAGTCTTGTCTCTAAAGGGATGTAAATTAAGTTTTCTCTTTAGATAAATGTTTCTTTGTATAATCATTCTATAAACAATTGTAAGGTGAGACTTTTATGATAAGGTTACGGAGAGGATCACCCAGGGTTCACAACACAGTAATCATAAAGGCTTGTTACCAGGGAAGCTGCCATGTACCACCACCAGAGGCGCTCTCACTTTATAGTCTTATCATAACAATACTTCTCTTTGATAGTGATATTTATTGACCTGACTTAAGTATACTGAGCTGGTACAAGCATGATAGCCCAGGGCCTCATCCTCTGAGCTGTGAGAGTCTTATGGTGGTGCTGAAGCTACACACACACACACACACGTATCGTAACTATGAGAAGGAATTCTATAAACTAATTAAGAGGTCCACCTCGTGTTTCACCGTGAGTGTTCCAAGTTAGCTCACACCTTGGCAGTCTGTGTGTAGCTTCGTCCATCACGGGGAGGAAGACCTTTACAAAGTGACCATTACCCGTCACACCTTGTCAAAGTGTCGGGCACACCGGGGCGCTACACCACTCTGACCTTATCTCTTACAGGGTAATCAATCCATAATCTACAAATAAACCGTGAGAGAGAATGTGAGACAAGAACCACCATGATCCACAATTATCTCCTTCTATGAAAATTCTTGTAGTGTAAATAAACCTCAGCTGCCCATCACAGGAGGGAGAAGACCTTTACACAGTGGTCATCTGGAGTTGTATCTTGTCAATGTGTCAGTCACAGATCTATCCCGGGCTCCGAGTCTCAAAGATTTCTAAGGTAAATATCTCTGGTTTACCTGAAGGCTTGTCCCTTCAGTTAATTTACACCTGTAGATTATATTAGGTTAGGTTATGTTAACCTATGTTAGGTTAGGTAAGTTAGATTAAGTCAGGTTAAATTAAGTTAGGCTAGGTCAGGTTAGGTTAGGTTAGGCTAGGCTAGGTCAGGTTAGGTTAGGTCAGGTTAGCTTTAGCTTGTTTAATCTTAAGTGAAATAAAGAAGGAAGGGATGTTAATGTATTCCAGTATCTGTAAACCCGGGAACACAGCTCACCTGACCTGACCTGACCTGAACTAACCTGACCTAACCTAACTCACTTCATCTGAGCCACAAACACGAGGTCCTAAAATGTTACCTAATTTAAGCTGTGGCTAAAGGAGTAAAAACTACAGAGGAATCTCTGAGTCTCGTCGTCTGCTTACAGTTGTCCTTCAGTAACTTGGTGTAGGTTATTGTTGAGGGGGGTGTCAGGGTTGTTGTGGTGGTGTGGGGGAGGTGAAGTGGTGGTGGGGTGGTCTGTGGTGGTGGGAGGAAGTGGTGGTGGGGTGGTGGGAGGAAGTGGTGGTGGGAGGGGTGGTTGGTCTGTGGTTGTGTGGGGGAGGTGAAGTGGTGTTGGGGTGGTCTGTGGTGGTGGTGGGAGGAAGTGGTGGTGGTAGGGGTGGTGGTGGTGGTGGAGGGGTGATAATTATTATTTCATTGTGGTTGAAGTTCGTGGAAGAATGTTTACTAGTTGGTTAAGTTGGGAGAGAGAGAGAGAGAGAGAGAGAGAGAGAGAGTCTAATATACGATGCCACACACTGCAACGTCTTTAGGGCTTTTATTACCATACTATAAAACTGATTAATAAACCGTAAGAAATATATATCAGGTATCATTGTAACAACCACCATTACCACCACTACCACCACCACTGTCACCACCACCACTACTACCACAACCACCACCTCTACTGACGCAATCCATAGTTTCACCACCACACCTTTACCACCATGCTATTAACACCACTACTACCACCATTCTCACCGCCATAACCAACCCCCCTTTCACCACTACAACCATCCATCTACCACCACCTTACCTACCTACCTACCTGCCCCCAACACCACCCACCTACCCATGCCAACTCTCCACCATGACCTTTAAACACTACTTAATGGGAATCTGATCCTCTTATCAATATATGTCACTTGTGATCCCCTCCACGTCACACGGGCGGTAGGACTCACTCTCTCCAAGTTTCGTTCGTCACATGTTTTTTCTTTCGTCTAATTGGGGATAAGTGAACGTTTCCAGTAATGGTTGAGTCTTAGTGCAGTTTGGACGTCTTATGCCCTAGCTTAAGGCAGTTGGAGTGGATCTTGAATCTCCAGTTACGGGCAAATATCACTGCAAGAGTGTTTGAGAATCTGGGATCAGAGCTGTAAAGAATTGAATCCCATGTCTAGTAGGACTTATAAGGGATTGGAATTCTCTTTTCTCGACCCAAACTTATGGGGAATTGGATCGTGTGTCTCGAGGCAAAACAACGAGTGAGACCGGGGAGGGGGGGGGGGGGCTGTGGAACCTTTTATTTCGGGACTTTGAATGAAATTGGATTCGCTCTAGAGGAGTTGTAATGAGGATTTGGCGGTGGACGTGGAGGGGGAGAGAGGAGGAAAACGAGTGAGAGGAAGGAAGGAGAGAGGGAGGAAGACGAGTGAGAGGGAGGAAGACGAGTGAGAGGAAGGAAGACGATTGAGAGGAAGGAGGGAGAGAGGAAGGAAGACGATTGAGAAGGAGGAAGACGAGTGAGAGGGAGGAAGACGAGTGAGAGGAAGGAGGGAGAGAGGAAGGAAGACGAGTGAGAGGAAGGAAGGAGAGAGGGAGGAAGACGATTGAGAGGGAGGAAGACGAGTGAGAGGGAGGAAGACGAGTGAGAGGAAGGAGGGAGAGAGGAAGGAAGACGAGTGAGAGTAAGGAAGGAGAGAGGGAGGAAGACGAGTGAGAGGGAGGAAGACGAGTGAGAGGGAGGAAGACGAGTGAGAGGAAGGAAGGGGAGAGGGAGGAAGACGAGTGAGAGTAAGGAAGGAGAGAGGGAGGAAGACGAGTGAGAGGGAGGAAGACGAGTGAGAGGAAGGAAGACGAGTGAGAGGGAGGAGGGGAGAGGGAGGAGGACGAGTGAGAGGAAGGAAGACGAGTGGGAGGGAGGAAGACGAGTGAGAGGGAGGAAGGAGAGAGGGAGGAAGACGAGTGAGAGGGAGGAAGACGAGTGAGAGGAAGGAAGGAGACAGGGAGGAAGACGAGTGAGAGGGAGGAAGGAGACAGGGAGGAAGACAAGTGAGAGGAAGGAAGGAGACAGGGAGGAAGACGAGTGAGAGGGAGGAAGACGAGTGAGAGGAAGGAAGGAGACAGGGAGGAAGACGAGTGAGAGGGAGGAAGACGAGTGAGAGGGAGGAAGACGAGTGAGAGGGAGGAAGACGAGTGAGAGGGAGGAGGGGAGAGGGAGGAGGACGAGTGAGAGGGAGGAAGGAGAGACGGTAATTGAAACGAGAGAAAGTGAGGAGAAAGAAGAGAAGGAATAAAATAACAATAAAGTGTGTAACCAAAATGGGAAAAACACACACACACACACACACACACACACACAGACATACACACACACACACACACACACACACACACAGAGAGAGGAACAGACACACTCACAAAACAGAGAGAGAAACACACAGACAATTTCCAGGAAACTTGACACTGGACAGACGTGGCTGCCTGTGTCCGTCATAATAAGAATAGAACGTGTTTCCCCTAACAGTGTTGCCATGATGAGGGCTAAGTCTTTCTCCCCTCCACCACTACCCCCACAACACATACACAGTTACCAGAAAAAACGGTCAACTTGTCGGTTCAAACAGCAAATTATCTCAATAGGAGGTCAGTCTTTGTTGCTCCAGACACAATTGCCAGAAAAGGAGGAATTGTCTTCTGAAACACAGTTGCCAGACGAAAGAGTATTGCCTCCAGGTGTGACTCAGCGTTTTCGTATCACGTTGGTGTCCGGATACCTTAAGTGTATGTTAGACGATTAAGGGAATACGAACCACAGTAAAGTCACCGAACAATATTGCCACCGTAAACGCTGCCACGAGAGTCCGCTGAAATATAAGTTCTTTCATCTCCATTTAGGGGAAAATTTAACACACACGAACTTTTGAGAATCTACCACAATGTTGCCACTGCCTCCCGTCGTCTTTTTCTCATGCTAAAAATCCCGCGTCCTTTTTCAGATGCTAATTTAGTTTTTGGAAGTCGCTCCGGGGAATTTTAATACGAAGAAGACACCACACTTGGCCGCTCAAACTCTCACAAAAGACGGGCAGGTTACCTCAGAGGGCAGGGTGTGTGTGTGTGGGGGGGGGGGGGAGGTGGGCACTGGGCAGGTTACCTCAGAGGGCCGGGTGTGTGTGTGTGGGGGGGGGCACTGGGCAGGTTACCTCAGAGGGCCGGGTGGGTGTGTGTGTGTGGGGGGGGGGGGGTGGGCACTGGGCAGGTTACCTCAGAGGGCCGGGTGTGAGTGTGTGGGAGGGGTGGGCACTGGGCAGGTTACCTCAGAGGGCCGGGAGGGAGTGTGGGAGGGGTGGGCACTGGGCAGGTTACCTCAGAGGGCCGGGTGTGAGTGTGTGGGAGGGGTGGGCACTGGGCAGGTTACCTCAGAGGGCCGGGAGGGAGTGTGGGGGGAGGTGGGCACTGGGCAGGTTACCTCAGAGGGCCGGGAGGGAGGGGGAGGTACAGCGAGAACAGTGGTGAGTGGTAACAGTTTCCGCGGTAAACAAGTGCCTGGGGAATATCTCTCGTCAGCACGAAACGTGGACGTCAAAATTTTGTATTCCTCGCTGTTAAAAATAATAATGAAGTGTTATAAACCAAATCAAAATTTACTAAATATTAGGGTTTTGAAATGTTGGGAAACGAATGTTGTTAGTGATGATTTTATTAGGCACTAAACATTTAATTCTCTGTAGTATTTGAATGGAAAAAAAAAGAAAAATATCGCCATTGAAGAAAATAAAAGAATTAAAGGTAGAAAAAATGACAGTTTTCTTGGTTGTTAAATAATGGAATGCTAAATTTATTGTTACATTTACACTGGGAGAGGTGCACCAGGCCGGTGTGTGAGTATATCCCTCGTCACTAGCAAGGAAGATATTGGTGGTACAACTAAATTTGGTTGAACACAGTTGAATTTAGTCTCAAACAGTTATATTATAGAGGCATAAGATATAGATTATAACAGCCTATCAGAGATTATATTTTCTCCTCCACTGAGTACGTGAGTGAGTGAGTGACGGGGTACAGAGCTGGTGAAGTTAAAAATGGTTGATAATATTATAATCATGTCTAATGTAACCATAAATTAGATCAAGTTTTATACATGTTATTATTTAAGGGAAGAATTACCATAACGTCTATAATATGTTCAAGGGTTTTCTCGTTATAGTCAAATCTGAGCTCAGGGTTAGTCAAATCTCAGCTCAGTGTTAGTCAAGTCTCAGCTCAGTGTTAGTCACGTCTCAGTTCAGTGTTAGTCAAGTCTCAGCTCAGTGTTAGTCAAGTCTCAGCTCAATGTTAGTCAAGTCTCAGCTCAGTGTTAGTCAAGTCTCAGCTCAGTGTTAGTCAAGTCTCAGCTCAGTGTTAGTCAAATCTCAGCTCAGTGTTAGTCAAGTCTCAGCTCAGTGTTAGTCAAGTCTCACCTCAGTGTTAGTCAAGTCTCAGCTCAGTGTTAGTCAAGTCTCAGCTCAGTGTTAGTCAAGTCTCAGCTCAGTGTTAGTCAAGTCTCACCTCAGTGCTAGTCAAGTCTCAGCTCAGTGTTAGTCAAGTCTCAGCTCAGTGTTAGTCAAGTCTCAGCTCAGGGTTAGTCAAGTCTCAGCTCAGTGTTAGTTAACTCTCAGACTTAACCTCTTGACTTTTAAACATGAGTCATGCGTTTGTTTACCCGAGTCATATTTGTTTATAACCCACTGCCGTTCTTGTGTCGGTGAGAGGATTAATCCAAAGCGTCGACATCCACATGAAGACGGCTGACTGGACCAACGCTTACACGAACGCTTCTTTGTTTACCTCCGCTAAATGCGTCTGTGGTCACCTTACGAGTAAACATTTGGTGATATCTTGAGTGAAAAACCTTAGTGTGAGGTTCTAAAATGTTACGAAGATGTTTATAGTGACCTCAGCAGATGTTGACGGGTGTTATACTGGGGTAATGTGTGTTAGGTGGAGAGGAAGGTGTGTGTGTGTGTGTGTGTGTGTGTGTGTGTGTGTGTTTTATCACCAAGAAATATTGAATTAGTACCCAAAATGCCCGGTGACCTTGGGATAGATGGAGATGGTCGGTTCCTGTGCTGAGTTAGTGTTCCTCTCTCAGTACACACGACGACCAGTAAACAACCTGGTGATGTATGTGTCTGACGCCATAACCCAGTCAGTGGCACCCTCCCGACCATGAGGAAGCAGTCAGTGGCACCCTCCCGACCATGACGAAGCAGTCAGTGGCACCCTCCCGACCATGACGAAGCAGTCAGTGGCACCTCCCGACCATAAGGAAGCAGTCAGTGGCACCCTCCCGACCATGAGGAAGCAGTCAGTGGCACCCTCCCGACCATGAGGAAGCAGTCAGTGGCACCCTCCCGACCATGAGGAAGCAGTCAGTGGCACCCTCCCGACCATGACGAAGCAGTCAGTGGCACCTCCCGACCATAAGGAAGCAGTCAGTGGCACCCTCCCGACCATGAGGAAGCAGTCAGTGGCACCCTCCCGACCATGAGGAAGCAGTCAGTGGCACCCTCCCGACCATGAGGAAGCAGTCAGTGGCACCCTCCCGACCATGAGGAAGCAGTCAGTGGCACCCTCCCGACCATGAGGAAGCAGTCAGTGGCACCCTCCCGACCATGAGGAAGCAGTCAGTGGCACCCTCCCGACCATGAGGTTGGGAAAGAGACAGTCATCGTTCTCGACCTTGATGACAGAGGCAGTGACAGCACTCTCCCGTGCTGGAGGGTGCCGTCAATATACGCTTGCTGGACACATATTTTGCTGCAAACATAAAATAATGTGAGTCAGAGGCAGAGAACTGACCACCCAACCCTCCAGCCATGACAGATTAACACACGTGTAAGGGAAATGTGGAAGCTAAATCAGCGGCCATGTTCTGTAACGAGAAAACATTGTGAATGTTTTACCTGAAGAGAAATGATACACGGCGTTTATATACCTGGTGTACAAGATATATATACAAAAAAATAGTCATACTTCAGTGTTGCATTCAGCTTGATATCTACCTGTGACTTGTGTCAGGTTTTACTACACAGGTGGTCTACACAGGTGGGTTACACAGGTGGGTTACACTGGTGGGTTACACTGGTGGGTTACACAGGTGGTCTACACAGGTGGTCTACACAGGTGGGCTACACTGGTGGGTTACACTGGTGGGTTACACAGGTGGTCTACACAGGTGGTCTACACAGGTGGGTTACACTGGTGGTCTACACAGGTGGTCTACACAGGTGGGTTACACTGGTGGTCTACACAGGTGGTCTACACAGGTGGTCTACACAGGTGGTCTACACAGGTGGTCTACACAGGTGGTCTACACAGGTGGGTTACACTGGTGGTCTACACAGGTGGTCTACACAGGTGGTCTACACAGGTGGGTTACACTGGTGGTCTACACAGGTGGTCTACACAGGTGGTCTACACAGGTGGGTTACACTGGTGGTCTACACAGGTGGTCTACACAGGTGGTCTACACAGGTGGGTTACACTGGTGGTCTACACAGGTGGTCTACACAGGTGGGTTACACTGGTGGTCTACACAGGTGGGTTACACTGGTGGTCTACACAGGTGGGTTACACTGGTGGTCTACACAGGTGGGTTACACTGGTGGTCTACACAGGTGGGTTACACTGGTGGTCTACACAGGTGGGTTACACTGGTGGTCTACACTGGTGGTCTACACAGGTGGGTTACACTGGTGGTCTACATAGGTGGGTTACACTGGTGGTCTACACAGGTGGTCTACACAGGTGGGTTACACAGGTGGTCTACACAGGTGGGTTACACTGGTGGTCTACACAGGTGGTCTACACAGGTGGGTTACACTGGTGGTCTACACTGGTGGTCTACACAGGTGGGTTACACTGGTGGTCTACACAGGTGGGTTACACTGGTGGTCTACACAGGTGGGTTACACTGGTGGTCTACACAGGTGGTCTACACAGGTGGGTTACACTGGTGGTCTACACAGGTGGGTTACACTGGTGGTCTACACAGGTGGTCTACACAGGTGGGTTACACTGGTGGTCTACACAGGTGGGTTACACTGGTGGTCTACACAGGTGGGTTACACTGGTGGGTTACACAGGTGGGTTACACTGGTGGGTTACACAGGTGGGTTACACAGGTGGTCTAGACAGGTGATCTACACAGGTGATCTACACAGGTGGTCTACACAGGTGGTCTACACAGGTGGTTTAGACAGGTGGTCTACACAGGTGGTCTAGACAGGTACCGCTGTATTTTAAGCTACATCGAGTTGGGAGAAGACATGCGACAGGTGCAGTAGACAACTCCGGTGACTGGTGTTTCCAGTCGCCCGTATCAGCGTCGACACCAGAGTTACAGAAGCGAGGGATTGGTTGTTCACTGAGGAGGATCTTGGACTCAGAAAGTTGACTGACAGAGGAAGAGGACAAATATAAACTATACTGACGACAACACGAGAAGAGTAGTTTGTTTTCAATTAATAGAAAAAAATCTCCATCTGAACTGGAGGGAAGAAGAATTTTTTTTATAGGGATAGAGAAGAAAATTCTTAGTTGTCTTGGCATAAAGGAGAATATTTTTTTTGGCAGGAAGACGATAATATTAATTGAACTAGGAAGAAGAGCTATTTATAAATTAGTAATGAAGGAACTCGCAGCATCTTATTTGATTGAGAGGGACAGGTATTTCTCCTTCTGCTTGCTCTTGACTTTTCTGTGAAGAGAGCCACCAGTAAGACAGCTACAACCAGACGCTGGCAGCACGCCGAGTGAGAACCATGTGGGGCGTTACTCCCCTGCCGGGCGTATAATTAATGACTTGAAATAAAAACAGAACCAAAATATTAGAATTTCCTGGGATAATAGTTTACTGGTCCGTGATAATCTTGTGTAGGAAAATATGGGGAAGTGTTAAGAGAGAGAGAGAGAGAGAGAGAGAGAGAGAGAGAGAGAGAGAGAGAGAGAGAGAGAGAGAGCAAAAAAGACGACACACACACACACACACACATCAGTAAACAATGATAACAGTATTTCACTGAACAAGAAGCTGGTCTAGCCTTCTTTATCGGTACTCCACTTTATAAGCAGGAACTCCACTCTGGCGTCTTAAATAAGGGTTTTATTGCCTCACACCTGCACCTGAAAGGGTCCAACACCTTATCACGTATTCTCGTACACGTCCACAGGTTCGCGGGGGAGAAATTTATCACAACAAAGTGGGTATTAGTCAGGAAGGTATTGAATGCTACCGGGCTGGAGGTCCGTGCTGGTCTAAGAGTCGGTCTCACAATAATAGCAATTTCCACACCTCCCCTGACCTTTACTCTCTGGCTAAGGTGCCGATAAACCTTCCCCTCTACACTGTCGACACCTAGCAAAGGGGTGTAACTGCCTTCCCTATGTAGCTCCTATTCTGCATCTGAGGTTACCATTACCCATCTTTCTCTCCATTGGGCAACACCAGGGAGGTCCATACAGCCTGAAGGCGTATGCTAGGCCAAAGTTGAAGCTTTAGTGAGGGGTGCCAGTACACCTCCCTCACTACACTATGGACATCTGAGAAGGGGTGTAACTCATCCTACTCGTCAGGTCATGTACTGAAGGTGAGGCTTGATGAGGTACCGTGTGTCGTACCGTGTTATACCTTCTCTCTACTGACGATACCCAGATGGCTTACGGTAACTCTTTATACTGACACATGTTTCTGAGGAGGTTTTGGTCAGATCTAACACTTGATTAGACGTGTAAGTAGTTAAGTTACAAACCTACACACGGTCCACACTATAATCAAAGTGTAGTGTGTTGTAGGTTCACAAAATTGGCCAGAAGTGTTGTAAGCTCACAACATTAGTCTTTGTTGTATTATGAGTTAAATTAATAACAACAACAACAATAATAATAATAATAATAATAATAATAATAATAATAATAATAATAATAATAATAATAATAATAGTAATAATAATAGTAATAATAGTAATAATAATAATAATAATAATAATAGTAGTAATAATAATAACAACAACAACTCAGTGTTGGGTACATATAACATTAGACCGCATACTACTGTACACTATACTTTAATAGCCGATAAAAAGGACTTTAAGCTCGTAAACATTACCATAAATCACGTAAATCCTAACACAAAAACCTACAGCGTCAAGATACCGTAAACCAGCATTAAACCGTATGCCAGTAAACCATCACCGGGATTATATGACACCTGTGTTAAAACGTTACTTAAGGAGGAAGACAAGTACGGAAGACAGTATTTACCAGAGGAAGAAAACGTCAGAGGTTGTTTTAGTCCTTGATAGTGACGTCATCAGCTTACAGTTTGGTGTATCTTATTTTATTATATTTGTTCTCTGCTGTTTTGTTGTGTGTCGTAAGGTCACAACAACATTAGACTATGTTGTGTGCTGCTGCAAGGTCACACAACACATGGGAGGACAGCAACTAACCTTTATGACCTTATCAATCTCTGTAGTTGTGGAGGATTGTGGGGTGAATCTATCTATTCATCCCCTAAGTGTGTAGGTTCTAACTCTCTCCTTGAATCACCTGTTGGGTCGTGTCTGAGTTAATCGTTTATTCTTTGGCTTTAAATACTTCAGTTCTTAGGCTCGTCACGGTGTGTTATGTAGAGCAAGTATGTAGACTACAGCTCTTTCTGTTCTCGTTTTGCAGTAACGATACAGAGCCTCTGTCCACTCTAGTCTCACCTGTACCGTTACCTGTTGATCTCACTGTCCACTCTAGTCTCACCTGTACCGTTACCTGTTGATCTCACTGTCCACTCTAGTCTCACCTGTACCGTTACCTGTTGATCTTACTTTATTTATCTCTTGGTTTTCAGTTTTAGATGAAATATTTCCAGGATTCTTTGTCTATCGCCAATTCACCTTCTTTGTAATTATTATTTTTTATTTAGTGTGAAAAATATCCTGAATATTGAGTCTTTGGTTAAATATATTTGTTTTCTTCTATTAGTTTCTTCTTGTAAGTGAATGTGAAAAATATCCAGTCTATTTCATCGTCAGCTTAAAACATCTATTTCATCAGGTGAAAAGATGTGACGTGTAAAACATTGTCTTCAACTTAGTCGTCCAAGACAATGTATTGTGTTTAAGTGATGATTATCCAAGACTTTACGTCGCTTCTTTAACAAACCAAACTTTTATTTTTTTTCCCTGCAGCTCAGAGGAGACATCCACGACCTTCTCGTCTTTGGGCTAAATAAATTATTTCGGTCGTAAAGTTTGTGAGTGAGTGAAGCTTCTACACCCTTAAGGTTTTATTTCATCTGGTTTTTGTTTTTTGTTCACGAAAGACGAAAATAATCTTGTTTTCCTTATTCAGGACTGAAATATATATAATATTTGTTTTAAAAGACATAGACATAATGTTTGTTTTGGCAGAGAGAAGTAAACGCATCACTAAATTAAAATGTCACAACACACTATCGAGTTCCAGTGGATTATAAAAATGAAATATTACGTAAAATTCATCTAAAGTCAGAGGATTAAAGTTATTATAGTATATTAATTGTGATTATAACATTGTGTTGATGGCGAAAAGTAATATAATTCGAGGTATTTTTAATAGGATATTGTATGAGTATAACGATGTATAGTATAGTTAAGTATAGCTTATGATACAGGCAAGTAGAGAGAGAGAGAGAGAGAGAGAGAGAGAGAGAGAGAGAGAGAGAGAGAGAGAGAGAGAGAGAGAGAGAGAGAGAGAGAGAGAAAATGAATAAATAGATAAGATTAATAAAGAAAATAAGAACAAAAGAGAAGAAAGAGACAGACAGACAAACAGATAGATAGATAGTGAGATTGAATAAATGAATGAATAGATATGA
>CAUDMG010003804.1:1911559-1914059 GCA_958450375.1 Homarus gammarus
GAATCATACAATCACCTGTTTACAGAGTGACCTACAAGCTGTGTTTGTTTATTCTTTTTTTTTTCTTTGTTTTCTCTGTGTTTATTTTCTATGTTTCATGTTGTTTTTATTTTCATATTTATTTAAACAATATAAATAATACAAATACTGTATATAAACTTTTCACCCTTACCCACTCAGAAGAGATTTACGTTACCAAATGATAAATCTTCTTTCTCTAATTAACGAAATTTACAGTCGGCTCAGAAGCTCATTAGCTCATTAACGCTATTTTTATCGACTTGAGGTTTTATGGTTTTATGACCCCTGACCTCGTAACCCTTTTAAATCTGCGACCTGCTGTCTTAAGATTCAACCCTCAGCCGCGTCTACCAACAAGATTAATAATGTAGCAACAAAAAGAGTGGGAGCCTCACCACCGCCTGTACGAGGGAGCAACAGCTTAATGGATCCCAAGTGAGGGGAAAAAGAGGTGGCACTTGGCTCTTGGTAGTGCCAGTGTAGGGGCTGATACCTGGCACTGGGGGGCACCTTTGATCTCGTGGTGGAGTTATGTTAGTAGGGGAGATGGCGTGATACCACATGTTTAGGTGAGTATCATTTTGTCTTGTGGGGAGAGAGAGAGAGAGAGAGAGAGAGAGAGAGAGAGAGAGAGAGAGAGAGAGAGAGAGGCAGACAGTGAAAACAAAGGATATGAGATAGAAAGGGAGAGAGAGGCAAAAAAGGTAGACAATTAAGAGAGAGCGAGAGAGCGAGAGAGAGAGAGGCAGGTCGCATCATTCCTCAGCATGGCACCAACACACCACCCTCAGCAGCAGGAGGAGCAACATATGGCCACTGCCTTTCCTACAGTGCTGTGGCAGAAGAATAACACGGAAGGAATGGCTCACGTTACCCCCTCTACGCTCCATCTCCCCATCCCTTCCCCTTCTCCTCCCCTTCTTCCCTCTTGTCCCTTTTCCTCCCCAACCTTACCTCTCCCCCTCCTCGTTTGAAGAAGAGCCCAAACAGATCAACTTGCGACCGCTAGACTCTTTTTCTTATCTCCTACACTCTCTTGCCATATGTGCAGATGGCGCCAACGCTTCCTCAAGTACTACAGATTTTTGCTCACCCTCGGCACCGACAGAATCCCATGTTATTTAGATTTAGCTTAGTCTTCCTTTAAGCTCTCAAAAATACTCTCATTTATATCCATTTTCTTAATCGTATTTATTTATAGTTATGTTATATATGTTACCAAACGATTATAAAGTATTTTAGAATCGTTGGAAGGTTGTAAAGTATGGGAAGACGTAGAGGTGTGTGGGAAAAAGATGGTGGTAGCTTGTTAAGGATATTTAGGGGTGACTTTTATTGCATATACAGCGGAAAATTTGGGTCTTAGGAGGTGAATATGAGGAGATAAGAAGGTGTGTGTTTATGTGTGTGAGGGGGGGGGGGACATGCAGGTGCTGTGTGTGTGTGTGTGTGTGTTTATACAATCGTTTTAAGTGCGTACAGTATATGGTACTTAGTTACATTTAAATATACCGGGTAATTAATACTAATTTTAAACATTTATTACGAAAACCCAAGCCAGAAAACAAAGCTCCATTGACAAGCAAGAGCCAGTCACTGTGGAGAGGATAAGTAAGACGGTGTAGAGGGAAACAGAATACAGCCTTGGTGTCAGTGGTTCCATAATAAACGCTCATGAGGAACTATCGCAGCTTGACAATTATACGTGTGCTTTATTTCTTCATTAATATACATCTTGTTTATTTACGTCGTAGATTTTGTTTTTAGAATAAATATTAAAAACCCGAAAGATAATTTACATTGACCTGGTACAGTCACCTACACACAACACCAGTAGCTAGTAACAGATACCTCGGGAAGGGTCGTGGCGGCGGCGGCGGACTAGCGAGGTGTTGGAAGCTAGAATGTAAACAAACCCAAGAATGTCAACAAGACCCGTCGTCTGGTCCTCCTGCGTGGACTCACCCACCGGAACTTGCCTCACCTGCCTGTTTGTTTGTACCCCTGTAAATATTTCCCCGTATACCTGCGTCATTAATCTCTCTGTCCAACTTACATGTACGTGAGAGTGGCTGCGTGTGCGTCTGTAAACAACCATTTGTAAAGTTGTACCATCGTTATATTGAGTAACTCCTGGTAAAGACCCAACTGTATAATGTATCATTGATCAGTCTATCAGTGTCTGCTCTATACACCTGTTATTGATCAGTCTATCAGTGTCTGCTCTATACACCTGTTATTGATCAGTCTATCAGTGTCTGCTCTATACACCTGTTATTGATCAGTCTATCAGTGTCTGCTCTATACACCTGTTATTGATCAGTCTATCAGTGTCTGCTCTATACACCTGTTATTGATCAGTCTATCAGTGTCTGCTCTCTACACCTGTTATTGATCAGTCTATCAGTGTCTGCTCTATACACCTGTTATTCATCAGTCTATCAGTGTCTGCTCTATACACCTGTTATTGATCAGTCTA
>CAUDMG010003804.1:1919059-1921559 GCA_958450375.1 Homarus gammarus
CTCCCCCAACCTACTCCCCCTTCCTTACTCCCCTCCCTACTCCCCCTCCCTTTCTACTTCCCCTCCCTACTCCCCCAACCTACTCCCCCTGCCTTACTCCCCTCCCTACTCCCCAACCTACTCCCCCTTCCTTACTCCCCTCCCTACTCCCCCTCCCTTTCTACTTCCCCTCCCTACTCCCCCAACCTACTCCCCCTCCCTACTCCCCCTCCCTACTCCCCCTCCCTACTCCCCTTCCTTCCCTCTTCTTTTGACTCTTCACTACCCTCTTTTCTCTCCTTCTTCCTCTCATTCTTTGTCTTCGTTATCTACTAAGACAACACCTCTTCTCTCTCACCTCTATCTTCCACTTAAATTCTTCTTTCTTTTTATTTTCTTCTTGTTCTTCCTCCTTTTCCTATTCTTCCTCCTCTTCCTGTTCCTCCTCCTCCTCCTCGTCCTTTCCCTCCTCTTCTTGTTCCTCCCCCTCCTCCTCCTGTTTCTTCTCATCTGTCCTACCCACGAGTACCATTTCTTTCCTCAATTTCCTCACTCCACTCTCCTCCAATCACTCCTCCTTCACCTCACCTCACCCTCCCCTCTCCCCCCCCCTCCACCCGTCTCCTCTCCCCACCCTCCCCCTTCACCCCCCCCCCCCTCCACCCGCCTCCTCTCCCTTTGAGTCACGAAGCACCAACATCACGCCACGATGGGACGCTTTTTCTCACCTGAGCAATCAATCGAAAAGGCGTCGCGGCCCTCAACTCACCTGGGGTCAAAGGTCACGAGGGGTCATCTGGTGAGGAAGGGTGTGGGATGTGTGTCGGGGGTGTGGTGGGTGTGTGGCGGTTAAGTCAGGGAGGGAGGGAATGGTGATTAGCGGTCCCTGTTGTGTAGTGGTTAGTCGGAGGATTAGAATTTTAATTGGTTAAGTCTACAGTACAGTCGCTATTGGCTGGGTAGAATGGTTCACCTTGATGTTGATTGGCGGAAAAAATAATTCTCTTTGGCGTTAATTGGCTGAAAAAAATGTATTCTCTTTGGCGACGATTGGCTAACAAAATCATTCACCTGTTCTCTGATTGGCTAACAAAATCATTCACATTGACGTTGATTTGGTGAATAGGAAAAAAAATGCTCGACGTTGATTGGCTGACAAAATTATTCACCTGTTCTCTGATTGGCTGATAAAATCATTCACCTGGACTCTGAATGGCTGACAAAATCATTTACTCTGACTCTGGGGACAATAAAATCAAAGAAAAAAATAAGAAGAATGTAAATATGTCAATAAAAAACACCAAAACATAAACATCTCCAAAGAAGCGACAAAACAAATGAAAAATAATGAAAAACAAAAGGCAACGGAAGAAAGAATAAGAGATGAAGTGTAATAAATAATACAATACAAATAAAACAAGATGAAACATACAAACAAACATTCGAAAAAATAATTATATGAAGATGTGATGATAAGGTCCGATAGTGATGAGTGTTTGGTCATGGGTCGGGGGTACAGTAGTGTGGGCAGGTCGGAGGTACAGTAGTGTGGGCAGGTCAGGGGTACAGTAGTGTGGGCAGGTCGGGGGTACAGTAGTGTGGGCAGGTCGGGGGTACAGTAGTGTGGGCAGGTCGGGGGTACAGCATTGTGGGCAGGTCGGGGGTACAGTAGTGTGGGCAGGTCGGGGTACAGTAGTGTGGGCAGGTCGGGGGTACAGTATTGTGGGCAGGTCGGGGGTACAGTAGTGTGGGCAGGTCGGGGGTACAGTAGTGTGGGCAGGTCGGGGGTACAGTAGTGTGGGCAGGTCGGGGGTACAGTATTGTGGGCAGGTCCGGGGTACAGTAGTGTGGGCAGGTCGGGGGTACAGTAGTGTGGGCAGGTCGGGGGTACAGTATTGTGGGCAGGTCGGGGGTACAGTAGTGTAGGCAGGTCGGGGGTACAGTAGTGTGGGCAGGTCGGGGGTACAGTATTGTGGGCAAGTCGGGGGTACAGTAGTGTGGGCAGGTCGGGGGTACAGTAGTGTGGGCAGGTCGGGGGTACAGTAGTGTGGGCAGGTCGGGGGTACAGTATTGTGGGCAGGTCGGGGGTACAGTAGTGTGGGCAGGTCGGGGGTACAGTAGTGTGGGCAGGTCGGGGTACAGTAGTGTGGGCAGGTCGGGGGTACAGTAGTGTGGGCAGGTCGGGGGTACAGTAGTGTGGGCAGGTCGGGGGTACAGTAGTGTGGGCAGGTCGGGGGTACAGTATTGTGGGCAGGTCGGGGGTACAGTAGTGTGGGCAGGTCGGGGGTACAGTAGTGTGGGCAGGTCGGGGGTACAGTATTGTGGGCAGGTCGGGGGTACAGTAGTGTGGGCAGGTCGGGGGTACAGTAGTGTGGGCAGGTCGGGGGTACAGTAGTGTGGGCAGGTCGGGGGTACAGTATTGTGGGCAGGTCGGGGGTACAGTGGTGTGGGCAGGTCGGGGGTACAGTAGTGTGGGCAGGTCGGGGGTATGGGGATCAACTCTTATTTAGTCATTCAGGAT
>CAUDMG010003804.1:1926559-2011559 GCA_958450375.1 Homarus gammarus
TCCCCATCCCTCACAGTAGGGTAACAGTTCTCCCTCGTAATGTAGTCTAGTGGCCTCTCTCCGAGTTACCTCACGATGTTTAAGGCTTTTATACCGTTATTCTATTGTGTTTCTCCTTCTCCCCCCTTGATAGTGCCTCTCTCTCTCTCTCTCTCTCTCTCTCTCTCACTTCATTGCTTAAAGAATTCGTAATACAAGGTGATGGAAAAGTCCCTGTGTAGATACATTATTATTGTGTATATTTATTCCGTGTTATATCAACATTGTTAATGACTGCAGATTATTTTGATATAAATTTTGTTTTGTTTTTCCACTATCTTTATCAGTTATCTCTCTCTCTCTCTTCTCCTTTTATACTATTTGTTCTTACTTATTAGTCTCCTGCCTTAACCCACCTTTATTGTGATCCTCTTCCCTCCTTCCCATCTCCCTTCCTAAACCCTATTCTTTCCACCCAATCTCCTTCTCCCCTCCTCCCAATCTTGGTAACTCCTAACTCCCTCCTTCTTCCCACTTTCATTCTCCCTCTTTCTTTCCTTTAGGTTCCCTCCCTTCCTCCCTCCCTCTCTTCCTCCCTCCTCCAGATTCTCTCACTCCCTCCCTCTCTCCTCCCTGCCTCCCTCCCTCCCTCTCTCCTCCCTCCCTCTCTCCTCCCTCTCTCTCTCCTCCCTCCCTCCCTCCTTCCCTCCCTCCCTCTCTCCTCCCTCCCTCTCTCCTCCCTCCCTCCCTCCCTCTCTCCTCCCTCCCTCTCTCCTCCCTCCCTCTCTCCTCAACTCCCTCCCTCCTTCCCTCCCTCCCTCTCTCCTCCCTCCCTCTCTCCTCCCCTCCCTCCCTCTCTCCTCCCTCCCTCCTTCCCTCCCTCCCTCTCTCCTCCCTCCCTCCCTCTCTCCTCCCTCCCTCTCTCCTCCCTCCCTCCCTCCTTCCCTCCTTCCCTCTCTCCTCCCTCCCTGCTTCCTACACTGATCCCTCCCAGCGTTCCTCTCGTATTTTCTGACCTTTTTAACAATGTTACGTCTAGCAGAGAGACCAAAGACCATTTAGGTCCTTGTGTAGACCATTACGGACCTGCCCGAGTATCTGTGTGGACCTACGGAGACCTGAGACTACTGGGCACCTAACCTAACCTAACCTAACCTAACCTAACCAAATCTAACCACAGCTCCTCAACCTAATTGGGGAGATCAATCTAGGTTGGTAGTTGGGGCCCTTTAGCCTTGGGGCCTACAAGGACTGGGGCCTATTCGACATACATTAAAGGAGACTTAAACTATCTACCATTATCTGAGAACTAAAACGAACATCGTGCTATAGTTTTTTTTTTGTAATAATTGATGACTAAATGTTAACTGATCAAAAGAAAGTAAAACAAAAAAAATCATCGTGAAATTTAATCAAGTCTCTCCTCAAATTTTTTTGTATCTAAGACGGTGAAGAAAACGAGAACTCTTTGTGAGGGAAGATATTATTGACATTTAATAACTGGCGATACGAATTACTTTTATTTTATGCATGTTGTTTATAAATGGACGGGGGGGTATTAATTACTAAGTGCCGATTCTCAAAGGTTACCACCGTGATTAGTTCTCGTAGTTGACTAATACACCTGAAGGCTACACTCCTTAGCTTATTTTACCTGAAGGCTACACTCCTTAGCTTATTTCATATTGACATCCCAGCTTATTAGAGTCGTTAATATTCAGGTGAAGACAATCGAAAGACTCCGAATCTTTAGGTGATCATTAATTTAAAACACCAAAAAAATGGCTTCAAAATCCCACTAAAACGCGACCGTAGTGACCAGCGCCGTTCAGTAGACAAATTATAATGGAGAAATTTGTTTTTAAGTTTTAATAATTTCATCAGGTATTATAACGTAATGTGCGGACAGTAACGTAACGTACCCTAACCTAACCTAACCTAACCTAACCTAGCTTCTGGACGCTACATTATACAGATAGGAACGCGTTTTATCTGTCGCTCGCTCACACACACACACACACACACACACACTCACACACACACACACAAACACACACTACACCCTCACTCTCCCTACACCCTCTTCACCCTCACCCGCCCACCCACGCCCACATATACGCCCTCACACGCCCCACTAATCCATGGCACGCCCTTTCGCCGCCTGTTCCGTCCCATGGGAGGGGAGAGACACAGATGGTGGAGAGGGAGGGAGGGAGGGAGGGAGGGAGGGGAAGGGAGAGGAAGGGAAGGCGGAGGTAAAAGCCTGTTTCTCCTGTAGTGGAAGAGGCGCTTGGGGAATTGTCAGGAGGAGGAGGAGGAGGAAGGGGAGGTGGAGGGGAGGAGGAGGAGAAGAGAAGGTGAATTTTCGAGAGGAGGAGAGGAATTGTCGAGAGGAGGAGGAGGAGAAGGAGGCGAGGAAGGAGAAGGAAGAATAAGGGATGAGAAAGAAAGGGTAAAAGAGGGGGAGTGGATAAAAGAAAAAATAACAAAAAGACTATCGTATGAAAGGAGTCGGAGAGGAGGAGGACAGAATGATAATGGCAGAAATGAAAAATATGGATTAGGGAGAGAGAGAGAGAGAGAGAGAGAGAGAGAGAGAGAGAGAGAGAGAGAGAGAGAGAGAGAGAGAGAGTGTTTAATGAAAAGATGTACAAAAAAGGGAAGAAGGCGAAATGGAATAATGGAGAAAATATGAAAGAAAAATCAACTATGGGATAACTCTAAGGTGATAGTTATGCCTCTATTGTGTTTCACTTGACCCATTACTTGTTAATGATCTAGACTGAGGTTGATGGTGGCAGCTAATGTTACTTCCTTCACAAAATACACGACCATTACTTTACACCAATAACACTTAACTCAAATTATTCGACCCTTTTGTAAGCTAATCTGTTAACTACCACCACCACTACCACCATACTATACATTTTCTGCTACCACTATCCCTACCACCATTACCACAATTCTCAGCCACAACAACAACAACAAGCAGCTACCACCATTTATATTCATGATAAATGTGAAACTCCGGTTATTTTTCTTTATTTTATTAACACACAATTCCTCTCTCTCTCTCTCTCTCTCTCTCTCTCTCTCTCTCTCTCTCTCCAACACATCCACCCAGCTCTTCCACATCCATCCACAATCCTCTACATTCACCCCCTACTCCATCCCCACTCCACACCATTCTCCCCACATCCACCCAACTCCCCCTCTCTGCCAGACCCCCCACTCTGGTGCCCGGTTCAGTGGCTGTATATTTGCGGTGACACTCAGCCGCCCAGACGTTTATTTATCATTTCTTATAATGTAACTTTTAGTTCTTGATGCAACAAACAGGAGGCGAGGGAGGCGTGCGTGAGGGAGAGAGGCGTGCGAGAGGGAGAGAGGCGTGCGTGAGGGAGAGAGGCGTGCGTGAGGGAGATAGGCGTGCGTGAGGGAGAGAGGCGTGCGTGAGGAGAGAGGCGTGCGTGGGGGAGAGAGGCGTACGAGAAGGAGAGAGGCGTGCGTGAGGTAGAGAGGCGTGCGTGAGGGAGAGAGGCGTGCGTGAGGGAGAGGCGTGCGTGAGGGAGAGAGGCGTGCGTGAGGGAGAGAGGCGTGCGTGAGGAGAGAGGCGTGCGTGAGGGAGAGAGGCGTGCGTGAGGGAGAGAGGCGTGCGTGAGGGAGAGAGGCGTACGTGAGGGAGAGAGGCGTACGTGAGGGAGAGAGGCGTGCGTGAGGGAGAGAGGCGTACGTGAGGGAGAGAGGCGTGCGTGAGGGAGAGAGGCGTGCGTGAGGGAGAGAGGCGTGCGTGAGGGAGAGAGGCGTGCGTGAGGGAGAGAGAGGATTAAGGGTAGAGAAGGAAGATGGGGGAGAGGGAGAGAAGGAAGAGGAGGAAGGGAGAGGAGGTGATGAGTGCGGAGAGGAACGGAGAGAAGGAGGAAGGAAGGGAGGGAGAAGGGAAGGGAGAAAGACAAGGGAATAAGGGAGGAGGAAAAGGATAGGAACAGAGGATGGTAGAGGAGAGGAAATAGGAGCCAGGAAAAGTGAGAGTAAGGTGGAAGGAAGAAGAAAGGGAAGAGGGAAGAGAGTGGGAAAGGGGAGGGAAAGAACAGAGAGGAGAAGGATTAAGGAGGGAGAGATAAGGAAGGAAGCAGAGGAAGGAGAAAAGAAAGATGAGGAGGAGAGGAAACAAAAAACAAAGATTGAGAGGAGGGAATAAAAGAAAATTGTCAACAAGAACCGAAATGAAATCTCTCTCTCTCTCTCTCTCTCTCTCTCTCTCTCTCTCTCTCTCCAGCGTCATAGGTTAGCTGTTTGAATTATTGGGAATTATTCTTATCAAGTAACAGGATGATAGGAGGAATCAGTGTGTGTGTGTGTGTGTGTGTGTGTGTGTGTGTGTGTGTGTGTGTGATGGGGCTGTTGGATATGTTTGTGAGTGTCTGAGTATATAATTAAGAGTGTCTGTTATATTATCTTGTCTATAATAATAATAACAATAATAATAATAATAATAATAATAATAATAATAATAATAATAATTGTTGTTTATTTCTACGTATGTCAGTATAATATAAACAAACAGTATCATACACAGAGTAAAGGTGAAGTCGCTGGACACAAGGATTTAATTAACAATAAACAGGTAAAAGATTATTAACCTAACCTAACGTAATAATGAGGGTGAATGAACTCAAATGTTAGAGTTCACTGTTGAGTACTAATGTTACGTGAGAGAGAGAGAGAGTACTTGTTCCCTTGGTTAAGTGAGTTCAGTGATAGGTGAGAGAGAGAGAGAGTACTTGTTCCCTTGGTTAAGTGAGTTCAGTGATAGGTGAGAGAGAGAGAGAGTACGTGTTCCCTTGGTTAAGTGAGTTCAGTGATAGGTGAGAGTGGAAGGTTAGAGCAGTAAGTGATGAAGGAGTGGGTGGTAAAAGGTGACAGCATCAAGGTTAACTATGTATGACTGAATCTCCTGTTGAACCTACGACACAAATGGTCTAGTGACGGTGTGTGTGTGTGTGTGTGTGTGTATGTGTTTGTTCTTTCCGTACTCTCTCTCTCTCTCTCTCTCTCTCTCAGCCTTATTTCCTCTTCCTTCCCTTCCTGCCTCCCTTCCTACCTCTCTCCTCCCCCCCCGTGTCACCATCCCTCACAGTCTCCCCCCATATAAGTGCTTTTTTCACCCAACATTCCCACAACTCCTTCAAGAGGCACGACCAACCTCACCCCTCCCCCTCCCCCCCCCTCACCATTACCCATTCTCTCCTCACACGATTACTGCCCCCCCCCCCTCCTCCCCCCATCAATACCCTCTTTTAATGTCCTTCTGAGAAACTCTTAAATGGGTCTTATTCACTGCTTGTGTTGCCTGATGATCTGTATGACGTGTAGTAGTAGTTCTCAAACAGCTTCTCCCAAACCAAGAGAATCCTTTCTTTACTTTGTTTGTTGTTTGAATTTGATTTATCGTTTACCTTTTTGTTTCATTTTTTGATCACTTGAACAACAACAACAACAACAACAGCAGCAACAACAACAACAACAACAACAACAACAAACACATCCAGTGAGAGTAGTAGTAGTAGTGGTAGTCGATCACGCCATGGTGTGCAAGAAAGGGGGCTTCATATGTCATGGTAGAACCGACCCTCCTTCTATTGGACGGTGAGAATTTCCAACATAGGACTTCAAACACATCCAACGAAGCCCGTGTTGACGTCAGTGCTCGACGATTCTGGATGCGGGGACAGCGAGCTTTCTTTGACATCAGGATTTTTTATCCCATAGCCGCATGTCACGGTAACTTAGCTCTCGATGCTGCACACAGAAGGAACGAGAACGACAAGAAAAGGGCTTATAGGGAGAGAATTCAGAACGTTGATCAAGGCAGCTTCACTCCTCTGGTGTTCACAACCTCTGGTGGGATGGGACCAAGTGCAAGATGTTTCTACGCCAGACTCGCGCAGGTGCTATCAGAACAGAAGCAGCAGCCCAGAAGTTATGTTACAGCCTGGATGAGATGTCGACTGTCCTTCTCTCACCTTCGGTCGGCTTTGCTCTGCCTCAGGGGAACGAGAGCATCGGCCCCAGAGCCGACAACAGTTGCAGATATTGACTATACGGCAACAGTCACTGAATGCCGCATAGATCTGCGGCTCAACTAACTCAACACAGCTAGCATAGCTACTTATGTATTAGGATATTTAATTTTAAGGTAATAAAATAGCGGCGAAGGTGTGGCTATTGGGGGAGGCTGGAGGCCTAAAAAAAAATAGTAGTAGTAGTAAGATCAACACTACCCCTTGCCCTTTCGGCTCTTTATTGCCCCCTTTTCCTCTGCAATCAACAGTGTCACTTTGACTGCCCTACTACCACCATCGTAAAGGCGCAGGAGTCAGCAGAAAAGACAGATCACTCCATTTACCTCTCTGGACGGGTAGTGGAGGGGTGGTGGTGGAGGGGTGGTGGTGGAAGTGGTGGTAGTGGAGGGGTGGTGGTGGAGGGGTGGTGGTGGAGGTGGTGGTAGTGAAGGGGTGGTGGTGGTAGTGGAGGGGTGGTGGTGGTAGTGGAGGGGTGGTGGTGGTGGTAGTGGAGGGGTGGTGGTGGTAGTGGAGGGGTGGTGGTGGTGGTGGTGGTAGTGGAGGGGTGGTGGTGGTAGTGGAGGGGTGGTGGTGGTGGTGGTAGTGGAGAGGTGGTGGTGGTAGTGGAGGGGTGGTGGTGGAGGTGGTGGTAGTGGAGAGGTGGTGGTGGTAGTGGAGGGGTGGTGGTGGTAGTGAAGGGGTGGTGGTGGTGGTGGTGGTGGTGGTGGAGGGGTGGTGGTGGTGGTGGTGGTAGTGGAGGGGTGGTGGTGGTAGTGGAGTGGTGGTGGTGGTGGTGGTGGTGGTAGTGGAGGGGTGATGGTGGTAGTGGAGGGTTGGTGGTGGTGGTGGTGGTAGTGGAGGGGTGGTGGTGGTGGTGGTGGTGGTAGTGGAGGGGTGGTGGTGGTCATAAGGAACTAAGCATATGGCCTTGTTACAATGTTTAATCGACGCTCAGATAACATTTGGTCTTGATTTAAATGTTGATATGAGTTGAGGTGATGCTCAGGTTTTATATTAACGTCGATAAAGAATGTGAATGCGACGTTAATAATTATAAAGCCGAAAGGAGTAGCTGAGATGCCTCATATTCTCTGCACAATAGAACTCAAAACAAAATAGGAAGCCATCCACCTCTAAGAGATGTGCGATAAAAATCACGTAAACAAAATGATGATAACGAGTTAGCATTGAAAACTCACCAGAAGGAAAAGAAAATGAAGTGGGACCAAGGACAGACTCGTATAAACCCGTCAAAAAGAAAGAAAATGATTTGGCTGCTGAGGGTAAACTCATATAAAATAGATGAAGCATCTCAACAACTCGGCGAGAAGAAGTACATTAGGAGCCCCAGGGGAGCTGTAAAAAGCGCGAGAAAATTGACAGGCCCCGCTCGGCTATAAAAATGGTGGGAAATTGACCCGGGAGCGCGCCATTAGCCCTCCCGTTCAACATTGTCCCCGGAGCGATGGGGGAGGAGGAAAGGAAGAAGGAATTCCGCTCGCCCGTCTTTCATTACATGTCCTGCCCCCTTATATCCGCCACAGGCTCGTCTAGGGCGCATTTATGGCTGGTTTCCGAGTGATTATCACGCGTGTAGAGGCGGGCCGGGACAGTAATGTGGTAATCAAGAGGATGCTGGAGGCTTGGTCTTCACTAAAGGAGCACTCAGGAGTTGCCACAGACCGTAAACAAGACGACGCTCTTTGTAACCGGACGGGAGACTACTACTAACCTAAAATATAACGTTTGTAGCCAGAGAGGAGACCATGTTATACGATGCTGTGGTTAACTAAATCAGTTATATTTTGTGCTATGGAGATTTAGTTAAGCATAAATGAATATATATCAAACTTAAGTGATTTTTACCCTCTGAAGATATATCTCGAAAATATAGCTTCTAGTTGTATATATTAATATTATGTAAAGTTGTTTATATCTTTAGTGATCTCGTAAACTACGGTACGGTACTTAAGGGAAACAATCTATCGATGGACACTATTATTTCCAGTTGTGAAAAACGAGCCTAAGAAAAGTTTTTTTTTTTTTGCTCATTCGGTTCCTCTTGATTCTACTGGCTGTACGTTTAACCTTGTAACTTTTTTCATTAATTATACATAAACAGCTTACATGAAGGTAGGTTAGTCTGATCACTTCACAGACGGCACCAGGAGAGTGACTTAAGAACAGGAGAGTCGACATCGATATAAAACTCATTAAAACACAAGAAAAATAATATAATAATGCAGATTAATTACATACTAACATACCTCCTCAGTTATGAGTAACAGGGAGGGTCTATCAGCTAGTAACAGAGTGAGAGACAGTAAGGATGAGTAACAGAGTAACAATGAGTGACAGAGCAAGGCAAGTTTAAATGGTAAGTGAGTTGCTGTGGTAGTGAGTTGCTGTGGTAGTGAGTTTGTTGCTTTGTTAATATTTACGTTTGTTATCTGTGTTGGTTGAACTGGATCACTGTCACCACTTAAGATACCAACTCGAGTACCTCACAAGGACAGCTGCTGATCCCTTACACCTGCTGTCACTTTAAATCTGTCAGTAAACGATAAAAAAAATATTTCTAAGTCGACTCTCAATATTCAGTCTGGAGCGTATATATATCTCTGTATAGCCGGCCTCCGAGTCTCCGTTCTCCAAATAGCTGGCCTCCAAGTCTCCGTTCTCCAAATAGCTGGCCTCCGAGTCTCCGTTGTCTAGGATTCGTATGCAAATCTTTTTCTCCGTAATTGGAAACAAGTGGGAGTATCTAGGTACTGTAGTTTCCAAAGCAATGTCGACGTTGTTTTGGCTATCGTCCTTGTCAAAGTCTCAGAAAGTTACGTCGTCGCGTCACCAGTTAGGACTAAACAATAAAAGATGATGAGTGAATGTCTGATCATCCGAGTTCAGAGATGACATTCTTACATGGTAATGATGGCAGCTTGTTGAAGGAACGAAGACACCGTTTGTATTTTATTTTGACTTATCTTTCCATCCGGTTTCAATTTCGCCGTGTGTGTGTGTGTGTGTGTGTGTGTGTGTGTGTAATAGAGAAACAGTCACCATAACAGCACTATGCTACTGTACTGGACTACACCATCTCATACTTCCCTGTCTGGAAGAAAAGAGAAATACGAATCTTGAAGAATATAGTTCCTGGTCTTTTGTACTGTAGGATACCTCCATCTTTTTAGGAGGACATTCTTGTGCTGTTACGGACTATCTCCTACTACTCCCGAGCTCTTCCCCCTCTCGTGAAGGATCCTCCAGGAATTCTTCGTGACTCAAGATGCCATGTTGCTGGGGGACGCTCCTTAATGTACCTTTTGTGGTGGCGAGTGACTCACTGTGGTTAACCATAATAATCATGCTGGAATTTGTTTCACAATATTATATACAGTGTGTGTGTGTGTGTGTGTGTGTGTGTGTGTGTGCTTCGTTTTGACACACATAAACATCCATCTCGCGTTCAATCTTCTCACAATACACCATTATATCCACCTCCCCGTCCAATATCCTCCCTTTCACCTGCCCCCTTTACCCTCACCCTTACCTCCCCGTCCAATATCCTCCCTTTCACCTGCCCCCTTTACCCTCACCCTTACCTCCCCGTCCTATATCCTCCCTTTCACCTGCCCCCTTTACCCTCACCCTTACCTCCCCGTCCTATATCCCCCTTTAACCTGCCCCCTTTACCCTCACCCTTACCTCCCCGTCCTATATCCCCCCTTTAACCTGCCCCCTTTACCCTCACCCTTACCTCCCCGTCCTATATCCTCCCTTTAACCTGCCCCCTTTTCCCTCACCCTTACCTCCCCGTCCTATATCCTCCCTTTAACGTGCCCCCTTTTCCCTCACCCTTACCTCGCCGCGTCCCCTGGCATCATTAAGGAGGAGAACAGTCAATAGGAAGAATCGGTATATTGATCAAGCGTGGGGCCAACATTTATCAGGCGTCGCACAGCCAGGGGGACCCACCTACCCTCTACAACCACCACCACCACCACCACCACCACCGCCACTACCACCACCGCCACCACCACCACCACCGCCACCACCACCACCACCACCGCCACTCCCACCGCCACCACCACCGCCACTACCACCACCACCACTACCACCGCCACCACCGCCACCGCCACCACCACCACCACCACCACCGCCACCGCCACCACCGCCACCGCCACCGCCACCACTACCACCACCGCCACTACCACCACACCTTTAGGGTGATTAAACCACAATTACCTGCGTGTGTCTTGGGACGTACAAGCCCGTGTGTGTTCTTTGCGCTAAATTTAGTTTTATCAGTGTTATTGGTTTTATATTTCTGGAAAGGTGTTTCAATAATGTTTTAATTTGGACATCTGTGATTTTCATAACATTTACGATTACGTCTTGCAACACAACTGTCGATTGTGGCCCAGTTGGGATGACTTTGTGGTTTGATCGGTGTAACCTCTTGGAAATTCGTTCACACATATTAATATTTTTTCTTCATATAAGACTTTTTCTGCTATATTGTTACCAAATAATACACAAATTAAGTTAGATTAATAAAAGTGTTATATTGTCTTAAGTTATAGATCGTATCACCATTATGTACATGACTAATATACTGACCAGGGGGTGCTGGACGAGGGGGTGCTGGACGAGGGGGTGCTGGACGACGGGGTGCTGGACGAGGGGGGTGTTGGACGAGGGGGTGCTGGACGAGGGGGTGCTGGACGAGGGGGTGCTGGACGACGGGGTGCTGGACGAGGGGGGTGTTGGACGAGGGGGTGCTGGACGAGGGGGTGCTGGACGACGGGGTGCTGGACGAGGGGGGTGCTGGACGAGGGGGGTGTTGGACGAGGGGGTGCTGGACGAGGGGGTGCTGGACAGTAATGCTTCTTAATTTATAATTGTGAAACGAATTGTTATATTACAATGAAACAAACACAACTTCTTATATTGAACTCTATTGTTAATTTTGACACAGTTACTTCTGAACACAATCACCTCTGTTGTCCACACACTTCTGCCGACGCTCAAACAGTTCTCGATGGCACCATGATAGAACTCTTTGCCTTGTTGACGGAACCAGTTCCTCACAGCTGTCTTAACTTCAATGTCTGAAGGGAAACGTCGTCCTCGAAGATGTTGCTAAGTTTAGGGAATAAGTGGACCTGAGATGGAGGCAGACGAGGGCTGTAGGTGGTCGGTCCAAGACGATAAAGCCAAAGCGACTGATTGCTTCAGTTGTTAGTACACTCGTGGCTCACCATGCACTCTGGCGGGTCCAGTACTCATTCACGGCTGCATAATTATCACCACACACGTCTTTCATTCGCTGGTAAATGCCGATAGGTGGAATATTTTTTGCCGTCGAGACACACTACAACTGCATGCTGCTATGATCGCCCTTACATTATGTAGTCAACATTCGCCATGTTGACTGAGACCTCTGGTGGCAGAACTACGAAAATTCCTAACAATGGGCGGGGAGAACATACACTGTATACTAACTGCACCTCAGTTCACCTACTTACATCTACCTGTTCTGGAGATAAACGTAGAAAGCATTACTTTTCAGTGTACGCTCGTATAATAATAATAATAATAATAATAATAATAATAATAATAATAATGATGATGATGATGATGATGATGATGATTAACGGTTTATTGAAAAAGTTCGGCAGCCCAAAGGCTGAAAATATGCATTGGACAGAAATTACTTATTACATACAAAGACATAGTGTGGGTGGATCGTTTAACAAAAGCTTTCATACTAAGAGGAGAAGGAACATGAATTGAACATACAAATTATAGTTTACAGTTGATGACCCGGGCTGGTCTCTTGCCCTATTATTTGAGTTCACATAGGCTACGTTGTGTCGTGACTCGTCCTCGGGTGTTGACATGAAGGACGTCACGTGGTCATGGAGACACCGTGTGGTGTGGGGTGGTGTCACAGTACCTCACTTTCTGCTAAGCGCTGTTATGTTATCTTATGGTGAACTCATTAGCACCTCCTGGTCAGAAGATGGCGGTCAGTTCCCAGCGGTGCTTATCTCACTGGTGGGTCGCTGCTCTCTCTGGTTCTGTCTAGTGCTAAATTCACTGGCCTAAACACTGTTCATCACTGTTCAACACTGATCCCCTTCCTTTCCGAAACGAAATTGTCACTTTTGGTGGGATTTTATTGACCTGAGGAGGGGTTGAGTGAAGGGAATTGGGGGAGTGGGCCAACATTGACCAGGGCAGCTGCCGCACAGGAGCAAGCGCCGAATAGGTGGTCAAGGATGTGTGTGTGTGTGTGTGTGTGTGCGTGCGTGCGTGTGAATTCCCATCGTGTTTCCTTATAATATATTTTGATATATTTCACGCAATAATCACAGGATAGCAGACTCGCTGTGTCACTTCAGGAGATACGCTTCAGCCTGTGCTCCAGACTATACGATAACACCATTATTTTGAGATGGTAATTATTGTATCGCCAGCTGCTCGACTCTTTGGGTATTTGTTGCAGTTTTTCCATTCAAAACTTTTATTAGTTGTTGATGTTCGATAATTCATTGCTCGCCCAGCTGTCTCTCGTGTGACAGTGATGTTTCCTCGACCGGAAATTCTCATTACTAAGTTGAGCCACAGTTCTCTAAAGGCTTCTCTGACCTGCTGCAGTTTTACTCCCAGTATTGAGGTATTTAATGTTTTTAATCCCAGTATGGAAGTTGAACGCACGTATCTCCAGGAGTTTTAATCCCAGGTTGGACGCTGAATCGCAAAATACATAATATTTCCAATGACTGAGGGAGTTTTAATCCTAGGATGGAAGGTTGAAGGGATAAATTACAGGGGTTCCTTGGGTGAGGTACCAAGCCCAGAATTACTGACCAGGATCAATAGTTGTCAGGGAGACGCTCAAGTCGATACTGCACCCGTCTTCATGGGACCCTGCATGTAAATGTTGTCATGGGAGGTCGTCTTCAAGGGACCCTGCATGTACTGTATATGTTGTCATGGGAGGTCGTCTTCAAGGGACCCTGCATGTAAATGTCGTCATGGGAGGTCGTCTTCAAGGGACCCTGCATGTAAATGTTGTCATGGGAAGTCGTCTTCAAGGGACCCTGCATGTAAATGTCGTCATGGGAGGTCGTCTTCAAGGGACCCTGCATGTAAATGTTGTCATGGGAAGTCGTCTTCAAGGGACCCTGCATGTAAATGTTGTCATGGGAAGTCGTCTTCAAGGGACCCTGCATGTAAATGTCGTCATGGGAGGTCGTCTTCAAGGGACCCTGCATGTAAATGTTGTCATGGGAGGTCGTCTTCAAGGGACCCTGCATGTACTGTATATGGTGTCAAGAGAGGTCGTCTTCAAGGGACCCTGCATGTAAATGTCGTCATGGGAAGTCGTCTTCAAGGGACCCTGCATGTAAATGTTGTCATGGGAAGTCGTCTTCAAGGGACCCTGCATGTAAATGTCGTCATGGGAGGTCGTCTTCAAGGGACCCTGCATGTAAATGTCGTCATGGGAGGTCGTCTTCAAGGGACCCTGCATGTAAATGTCGTCATGGGAGGTCGTCTTCAAGGGACCCTGCATGTAAATGTTGTCATGGGAGGTCGTCTTCAAGGGACCCTGCATGTAAATGTTGTCATGGGAGGTCGTTTTCAAGGGACCCTGCATGTAAATGTTGTCATGGGAGGTCGTCTTCAAGGGACCCTGCATGTACTGTATATGGTGTCATGGGAGGTCGTCATCAAGGGACCCTGCATGTACGGTATATGGTGTCAAGAGAGGTCGTCATCAAGGGACCCTGCATGTATATGGTGTCATTGTACAGTTTTTAGCTCGATATTTAAAAACAAAAAGAATTCCAGTGTACACGACATGATTTTTTACTTCTCTGTTTACATGGGATTTTTTTCCAAGCTAATTTAGGTGGAGACGTTGTCACGGCGGAGATGATATCTTCAGCCATTACACCGAACGAATGAAAAAAAACAACTTTAGATAAAAAAAAAATGCACAAAGGAGATGTTTATGACGAACAGGTGTTTATAATAATGATATGATAATTTTTGCAGTATTTGAATTATAGAAGGAGAGAGAGAGAGAGAGAGAGAATACTTCACCCACTAAGTTACATCATCACTCACGAACTTTTTTTATCCATCTTTCCAGGGCCGACGTGGATTATCATCGACACTTGGCTCAGCATAAGAACTCTCGACCAAGATCGACATTAAACGCGGATATCTTGTGCCGGAACATATCGCCCAGACTGTCACTTGAAGGGGCAGGTCTTGTGCTCAACGCCTACGGCTACTTTCGTCTCCGCTTATCAGAACTGATCCATCAGCTGGCGGGAAAAGTTTAAATGGCTGCGTTTCCAGCTTCCAGTTAAGAAGAAACATAAATCTCTCGCAAGACAATCCACCCTCCCCCTCCTCCTCCTTCTCATTTTCTTCTTCTTCTTGCCCTACTCCTTCTCCTCCTCCTCCACTTCTTCTTCTTCTTCCCCTTCTCTTCCTCTTCGTTTTCTCCCCCCTCTTCCTCCTCCCTACGCTGGAATTTTAAGAGAAAATAGTGATGTTTCCAGGATTTTTGTGAAGGAGGAACATAAATTTCATCGCGTCAGAGGAAGATTGTGGATGTTAGGCTGCAGCAAAGAAGGAAACATATTTAACATCTTTCTATATAACTCTGCTGTGTGTGGTGACAGATCTTACCAAAGTGATTTTATACAAGAAACAAAAATACCCAGTTTAATGAGGCCGAACATGGAAATATAAATGCTGTGTTTTTTCCCTCGTTGTTTTCTGGAAATGTTATATTTACTGAAATCAAAAGAGAAGATTTATTTCATATCAAACGTTTTAGACGCTGGCAATGTGAAGGAGGTTGATGCCAAACAGCTGCAAGGGGGGCATGACTTCTCTCCTTAGTGACAGAACTAAATAATTGGGTATTCCATATCTTACCTTACGTCTCTAAAGAAGTGATTTCTCTTATGGCCATGACGTCAGTGGAATACTTGGAATCACTGGAATGGGAACAATAACAATAAATTAACGTAACGAGCTCTCGATCGATCACTGAAGTACCAAAGAGACTTGGAGAACGAGTCCCAGATGTTGAGACCTCATACTGAGGCCACGACTTGGTGAAATGAGGTTTCGACCTGATGACATGAAACTTCAGTCTGGTGAAACGACAACACGATTACGACGACCTGGGAACATGTACCTGCCACCACCTGGTTACCTGTCATTACGCCATGGTGACCTGTCAAGGAGAATGAAACTCGTGGTGGTGGTAGTGATGGTGGTGGTGGCTGGTGGTGGTGGGGTCACGGCGCTCAACACAGGTGAGATTATTGATGTGCTGAGTACACAGGTAGGATGGTCGAGGTTACCTGCACTCACTAACACTTTCTATTTCTTCATCTTTGTAGTTACTGTCAGGTATTTTAGTCAACCTTTATCGCTTTACCATTTATTGTATCTTTTCCTTAACTTTTATTTGTATAATTTAAGAGGATAATCTCTCTCTCTCTCTCTCTCTCTCTCTCTCTCTCTGTTTCCACTTTGGTTAATTAATGAGGATGATAAAAGTAAGAATTAAACATGATTTTAACATAGCGAACACACACACACACACACACACACACACACACACACACGTCCCCATCACCCCCCCCCCCCACCCATCCACCCCGCCTCACGCTCCCCCACAGAGGCTAAAAGGTTGAGAATGTATCCTGGACAGTGTTAAATACTACAAGGACACCGCGGGGGGGGGGGGGGGGAGGGAGGGGGCTAGGAAGACGGAGGGGGGGGGGATAAGAAGGAAGAGGCAAGAATAGGGAGGGAGGAAAAGGAGTGAAGGAGAAGAAGGGTGGGAGGAAGTAACAAAGGAAAGGAAGGAAGGAAGTGGAAGATGGGGATGAATAAGGAGGAAGAGAAAAAGGATGGAAAAAAGGAGAAGAAGAGAAGGTAGAGAGACGATAAAGGAAGATGGGAGAGGCAGTGGAGAAGGTGAGGGGGGGGAGGGGGGTGAGGAGGAGAGGGAAATGAGGGGAGAGGAAGGAGAGGAGGAAAGAGGGCAAAGGAAGGGAAGAAGAACGACGGGGAAGGAAGAGGTGAGAGGGAAAAGAGGAAGAAGAAGAAGGAACAGGTAGAGGAGAGGAAGGAGAGGAGGAAGGAGGGCAAAGGAAGGGAAGAAGAACGATGGGGAGGGAAGAGGTGAGAGGGAGAAGAGGAAGAAGAAGAAGTAACAGGTAGAGGAGATGAAGGAGAGGAGGAAACAGGGAGGAAAGAAGGAAGGGGAGAGAAGAAGAGTTAATAATTCACAAAATAAATACAAACCACATTTTATACTCTGGTCGTGGCGAGGGTGTGTGTGTGTGTGTGTGTGTGTGTAATAATAATAATAATAATTAACGGTTTATTGAAAGAGCTTGGCAGCCAGAAGGCTGAAAATATACAGTTACATATTTGGGGAATGGGTTACGAATTACAAATAATATACAAGTAACATAAGTGACACAAATAAGACATATAATAACTTAGATGGGGAAAAGCTCAAACTACAGTTCATTTCAACATAGTGACAGTGTTACAGTATTACAAGTTATTGATAATTTTTACAATGGTTGGGACTGGGCTGTTCTTATAGCGATCAGTTCGTGCACGTATGGGCTGGATGCGGTTGTGGTGTCGCACAGCAATTCTCGGACAAGGGATCTCAGGTGGTAGTAGGAGCCGGTGTGTGTGTGTGTGTGTGTGTGTGTGTGTGTGTGTGTGTGTGTGCGCCTTAAAATAGATTAAAAAGGCAGTACACAGTAAACACTGCACTGTATAAACACACTTAGTCACTCATCAGTTGATTTCGTCAAAGAGAGAGAGAGAGAGAGAGAGAGAGAGAGAGAGAGAGAGAGAGAGAGGGGACGAAAATGTTAATAAACACAATTAACACAATTTATTTATCTTAGGAATGGATAAAAAATAGGTTAATGTGTTTGACCCTTGTCCTCTGGCGTCCTTCAGGTCAGTGTGACGCCGCCCTGGGGATGCAGTCTGGTGCCATCCCTGACGAGCACATCTCCGCCTCCTCCTACTTCGACGCCGCCGTCAACGCCATCTATGGAAGGTGAGGCGAACTAACACTGTCAACAATACTAAAGAGTTATATACACGAGTTTCCTGTCTTGTTATATGTTGGTATGAGAGGTGAGGCGAACTAACACTGTCAACGACGTTATTGAATTATATATGCGAGTTTCCTGTCTTGCTTTTGGTTGGTAATTCCTGAGAGAGAGAAAGAGAAAGAGAGAGTGAATTATTTCTATGTTGTCTTCTGTTACCAGCTCCATATACTGTTGTGTGTTTATGTATGAGAGGTCGGTACGTCTCTTTCTCTTAACAAACAACAAGAGTAATTTAACGGTATCGAGTATGGACAAAGCCTGACGAAACAAACACCAAAAATTCACCCCCCAAATACAACAATTATTACCCGAGGCGAGTCAGACGTTAACGCTGGCAGGTTATCCATCAGGCTGTCACTGCTCGTCCCTCAGTCATGAATCTTAAACAACGCTAACGATACAGTCACAAATACGTGTACGACTATGATTACAGAGATAAATACAGTACAGGTGAAATACATGTACAAATACAGATAAAGTTACATATTGTATATACATGACAATTGTAGAGATTTGTATAACACTACATAAAATCAACACTGAACGACCTCTGTAGAAGATGAAACACAAAACCTAAACACTGTATATTACGTCCTTAACCTACAGCTACCAATACACTTCACATTAACTCTCTAATAAACAACAGGACATGAACACCAGTTAAGAACAAGCGTCACCACGTACAGTACACAGAGGAAGGAGAGACCCGCTACACTAACACATAATAAACAACAGGACATGAACACCTGTTAAGAACAAGCCTCACCACGTACAGTACACAGAGGAAGGAGAGACCCGCTACACTAACACATAATAAACAACAGGACATGAACACCAGTTAAGAACAAGCGTCACCACGTACAGTACACAGAGGAAGGAGAGACCCGCTACACTAACACATAATAAACAACAGGACATGAACACCAGTTAAGAACAAGCGTCACCACGTACAGTACACAGAGGAAGGAGAGACCCGCTACACTAACACATAATAAACAACAGGACATGAACACCAGTTAAGAACAAGCGTCACCACGTACAGTACACAGAGGAAGGAGAGACCCGCTACACTAACACATAATAAACAACAGGACATGAACACCAGTTAAGAACAAGCGTCACCACGTACAGTACACAGAGGAAGGAGAGACCCGCTACACTAACACATAATAAACAACAGGACATGAACACCAGTTAAGAACAAGCGTCACCACGTACAGTACACAGAGGAAGGAGAGACCTGCTACACTAACACATAATAAACAACAGGACATGAACACCAGTTAAGAACAAGCGTCACCACGTACAGTACACAGAGGAAGGAGAGACCCGCTACACTAACACATAATAAACAACAGGACATGAACACCAGTTAAGAACAAGCGTCACCACGTACAGTACACAGAGGAAGGAGAGACCCGCTACACTAACACATAATAAACACCAGGACATGAACACCAGTTAAGAACAAGCGTCACCACGTACAGTACACAGAGGAAGGAGAGACCCGCTACACAAACACATAATAAACAACAGGACATGAACACCTGTTAAGAACAAGCGTCACCACGTACAGTACACAGAGGAAGGAGAGACCCGCTACACTAACACATAATAAACAACAGGACATGAACACCAGTTAAGAACAAGCGTCACCACGTACAGTACACAGAGGAAGGAGAGACCCGCTACACTAACACATAATAAACAACAGGACATGAACACCAGTTAAGAACAAGCGTCACCACGTACAGTACACAGAGGAAGGAGAGACCTGCTACACTAACACATAATCTCAGTTTATTTCCTCACTTGTTATAAATGTCCTTAACGTGGTGAGAGAGAGAGAGAGAGAGAGAGAGAGAGAGAGTTTGTCATTATAATCACATGACCACCTTGGTATTTTATCATAAGTGTATCACATAACATTATGATATAAGTGTATCACATAAGGGTATCATTAGAGTATCACATAAGTGTATCATAAGTGTATCACATAAGGGTATCATTAGAGTATCACATAAGTGTATCATTACAGTATCACATAAGTGTATCACATAGGTATATCATAAGTGTATCACATAAGTGTATCACATAAGTATATCACATAAGTGTATCATGTGCCTCGACCGCTGTTATCAACACGTCTCCTTTAACCATTAATTATTCCCTCTGTCCATTAGTTCCCATTATTTATCGTCTTGACGTCTTTCTCTCCATTTGTCAGTTGTTACCTCATTAATCCGTGCCACTGTTGGCCTCCAGGCGTTGTGTAGTGCCACTGTTGTCCTCCAGGCGGTGTGTAGTGCCACTGTTGTCCTCCAGGCGTTGTGTAGTGCCACTGTTGGCCTCCAGGCGTTGTGTAGTGCCACTGTTGGCCTCCAGGTGTTGTGTAGTGCCACTGTTGGCCTCCAGGCGTTGTGTAGTGCCACTGTTGTCCTCCAGGCGTTGTGTAGTGCCACTGTTGGCCTCCAGGCGGTGTGTAGTGCCACTGTTGGCCTCCAGGCGGTGTGTAGTGCCACTGTTGGCCTCCAGGCGGTGTGTAGTGCCACTGTTGTCCTCCAGGCGGTGTGTAGTGCCACTGTTGGCCTCCAGGCGGTGTGTAGTGCCACTGTTGTCCTCCAGGCGTTGTGTAGTGCCACTGTTGTCCTCCAGGAGGTGTGTAGTGCCACTGTTGGCCTCCAGGCGGTGTGTAGTGCCTGTGTTGGCCTCCAGACGGTGTGTAGTGCCACTGTTGTCCTCCAGGCGGTGTGTAGTGCCACTGTTGGCCTCCAGGCGGTGTGTAGTGCCACTGTTGGCCTCCAGGCGGTGTGTAGTGCCACTGTTGGCCTCCAGGCGGTGTGTAGTGCCACTGTTGGCCTCCAGGCGGTTTTGTAGTGCCACTGTTGGCCTCCAGGCGGTGTGTAGCGCCTCTGGCACCAATACTTGTTATCCTGTGTTGTATAGTTGGTGGAGGTTAACGATGTCGTTGGGTGTTACGACTATGGTTACCCTCGACGTTAGTAAAGAGAATTACGTCATTCGAGGTCACTGACTCCCTCGTCATAGGCGTTAAGTTGAACGAATGAGGTAATTATTATCCGTTTATTGTGAGGTTTGTGGTCAATAGAGATGATTACCAAGCCTTAGGTCACTACAGGTTAATGACCCTGAGTAACTGTCATCAAGCTCGTTAAGTTGTTATTTACTGTCACTCGGGAGGTCAGCATCCATAATGACTGGGGATTAGGTCATATTAGGTCAATAAAACTGGGTAATTGTTGTTATGAAATACGAAACTGGTCAGATGGGGCTGTTTAGGGTGACACTTTCGGTTGAACTGGGTGATTACGTGGCGCTCGATACAGTACAGTAACTATCGTCAACTACCTCTGTCTCCTTGCTCACCTGAGGTCAGCGCTACTAATGTGTCTTATGCTCTACCATGTACTTTACTGTATTAACAATTACTGTACTAAAACTGTATTATTTTATTATAGCTCTACTGTATGATTACACTATTGTATTGCTGTAATATATATTATTGTATTATGTATACCTGTATTATTGTATTATGTATGCCTGTATTAGTGTATCACTGTACCACCACTGTACCACCACACCACTGTACCACACATATAACAGTTCCTGGCAATCGTCCAGTCGTTCATCAGGAGGGGCGTGTACCAGCCAATCACGTGTCAGTGTGTCTCTTAGCCAATCATGTCATCCCATTATGAGAAGTCGCACGTGAATGGTCGTAGTGGGAGTCACCTACCATTCGTCACCTCGTTAACTAGAGTGACAACGACCAATCAGAAGAGAGAGTTGATCCTCAATCAGGTGGTAAGGTATGAACGTGATGACAGAGGAAGAGAACGAAGACAAGTGAAGAGACAGATCGAAAAAAAAGGTAAAGGAAGATGAGGAAGATTAACTAAACATATGAAGAAGAATAAAGAATATGAGATGAAGAAGAGCAAAATAAACAGAGAATTAAGCTAGGTTGTGTTCAGGTGATCCTAGTATATTTATGTCTTTTACTAAGGGATTTCTGTCTCTGTTTTGCTGGTATTTTCAACCAATCATATTCAAGGTACCGGCGTTTTTGACAAATAGTGGCGAAGATCCAGCCTTTTTCGACCAATAAAAACTAAGATATTCCTCGGTTTTTACCAATAGGATCCAAAAGGATATATATATAGTTTAAATTCACGTTATTTGCAACACTATTATTGATCTTATGGCCTTATATTACTGTAACTTGTAAGATAAACTGTATAAACTGTATTTCTCATCTTGTATTATGATGAGAGTTACACGGTGTACTCGCTCCAAACAGTGTCTTCACGGAGGTGTTGTCAAAATCCTTCGTCCGTTGTGTCATATTGTCACACACAAAAACGTAAAGATAATATTTGGAGCGAGTGATACGTCTGTTAACTCGTATATCATCAGCAGGTATACAGTACAGGTGTATAATAACAGCAGGTATACAGTACAGGTGTATAATAACAGCAGGTATACAGTACAGGTGTATAATAACAGCAGGTATACAGTACAGGTGAATAATAACAGCAGGTATACAGTACAGGTGTATAATAACAGCAGGTATACAGTACAGGTGTATAATAACAGCAGGTATACAGTACAGGTGTATAACAGCAGGTATACAGTACAGGTGTATAATAACAGCAGGTATACAGTACAGGTGAATAATAACAGCAGGTATACAGTACAGGTGTATAATAACAGCAGGTATACAGTACAGGTGTATAATAACAGCAGGTATACAGTACAGGTGTATAATAACAGCAGGTATACAGTACAGGTGTATAATAACAGCAGGTATACAGTACAGGTGTATAATAACAGCAGGTATACAGTACAGGTGAATAATAACAGCAGGTATACAGTACAGGTGTATAATAACAGCAGGTATACAGTACAGGTGTATAATAACAGCAGGTATACAGTACAGGTGCATAATAACAGCAGGTATACAGTACAGGTGTATAATAACAGCAAGTATACAGTACAGGTGTATAATAACAGCAGGTATACAGTACAGGTGTATAATAACAGCAGGTATACAGTACAGGTGTATAATAACAGCAGGTATACAGTACAGGTGTATAATAACAGCAGTATACAGTACAGGGTGTATAATAACAGCAGGTATACAGTACAGGTGTATAATAACAGCAGGTATACAGTACAGGTGTATAATAACAGCAGGTATACAGTACAGGTGTATAATAACAGCAGGTATACAGTACAGGTGTATAATAACAGCAGGTATACAGTACAGGTGTATAATAACAGCAGGTATACAGTACAGGTGTATAATAACAGCAGGTATACAGTACAGGTGTATAATAACAGCAGGTATACAGTACAGGTGTATAATAACAGCAGGTATACAGTACAGGTGTATAATAACAGCAGGTACACAATACAGGTGTATAATAACAGCAGGTATACAGTACAGGTTTATAATAACAGCAGGTATACAGTACAGGTGTATAATAACAGCAGATATACAGTACAAGTGTATAATAACAGCAGGTATACAGTACAGGTGTGTAATAACAGCAGGTATACAGTACAGGTGAATAATAACAGCAGGTATACAATACAGGTGTATAATAACTGCAGGTATACAGTACAGGTGTATAATAACAGCAGGTATACAGTACAGGTGTATAATAACAGCAGGTATACAGTACAGGTGTATAATAACAGCAGGTATACAGTACAGGTGTATAATAACAGCAGGTATACAGTACAGGTGTATAATAACAGCAGGTATACAGTGCGGGTGTATAATAACAACAGGTATACAGTACAGGTGTATAATAACAGCAGGTATAATAACAGCAGGTATAATAACAACAGGTATAATAACAGCAGGTATAATAACAGCAGGTGTAACAACAGGTATAACAGCAGGTATAATAACAGCAGGTATAATAACAGCAGGTATAATAACAGCAGGTATAATAACAACAGGTATAATAACAGCAGGTATAATAACAGCAGGTATAATAACAGCAGGTATAATAACAACAGGTATAATAACAACAGGTATAATAACAACAGGTATAATAACAGCAGGTATAATAACAGCAGGTATAATAACAGCAGGTATAATAACAACAGGTATAATAACAGCAGGTATAATAACAGCAGGTATAATAACAGCAGGTATAATAACAGCAGGTATAATAACAGCAGGTATAATAACAGCAGGTATAATAGCAGCAGGTATAATAACAGCAGGTATAATAACAGCAGGTATAATAACATACAATGTACAAGTATTAATGGTGGTGTTTGTCAGGGCGCGGCTGGAGCTGGGAGGAGGCGCCTGGTGCCCCAGGGAGATGGTCTACCGTGAGGGCACACAGTTCCTGGAGGTCAACCTCGGCGGCCTCCACGTGGTCACCAAGGTGGAGGTCCAGGGAAGGTTCGGCAACGGTCAGGGTAAAGAGTTCGCCAAGCATTACAAGATCCAGATGTGGCGGCCCGGCATGGACCACTGGACCACTTATAGTGATGGTCGTGGTGAGGAGGTGAGTTGTGGACCACTGGTGGCCCGGCATGGACCACTGGACCACTTATAGTTATGGTGACAATCTACTGTAGACCCATATTATATACTTTCCAGTCGACCAATCACAAAACATTGCAATAAGACAAATAATACAATGCACCAATCACAGTCTCTCTCTCATACCGAAAGGAGATCACTTATTTCATTCTACCAATCATAACTTCCTAATACAAAAAAAAAAGGAAACATCACGGTCCAATGGCAGTGAGCCTTTCAATTGACCACTCACAAAACCCGGTAATGTGAGGCTATAATACAATCCACCAATAGCAGAGGGCCTTTCATGTCATTTTTTTTATCGACCAGTCATAAAACCTGACAAGAGGAGACAAATTATGCAATCCACCAATAGCGTCGACGAGTCTTTCATAACGAGCAGACAAAAGCCCACTTCATCCAATGCCAATCGTTGTCACATATTTATGAAACGTTCCATATTGGTGAAACTCATAAAGGAGGAGAACTGAACTGACTCACCGCATGATCTGTGAACAAAATCTACCTCGATGAAATTAAAGACTTTGGTTGGCTGTAACACTGTCAGCTGTGTTGGTGGGTGACGATGGTTGGCAGTAGAAATTGTTCATGAAAATTAGCTGAGAGAGACTGAAGATAGATAGATAATACCTTCATTTAAGATCATTTGAGAATCAAGAAATTTATAAAAAAAAAAAATAAAATAAAAAGCGTATCTGTTGACCCTTCACTTTCACCTTCAGGTAGACATCGGAAGGTCGTGAGAGGGAGGGAGGTGAGGGGCAGGAAGGGGTGGGGGTGCAGGTAGGGGACGGGATGGGACGAGGAGGGACAGGGGGGTGGCGGAGAGGTGCAGGGAGGGAACGGAGAGGGGCGGGAAGGCTTCCTCTTCTCCGCCCTAGGGACAATGCATTCCCCCCACAGATGAATAATCAATTTATAGGATACCGTCTGAGTGTGTGTGCGTGTGTGTGTGTGCGCGTGCGTGTGTGTGTGTGCGCGTGCGTGTGTGTGTGTGTAACTCGACACGACGAAGAATTGGATAATCGTCGATAGATGGGTAACAGACGCAGAGCTTTCGTACACTGAATTAAATTTCTTTAATAATAACTAGAGAAAGAAAACTGCCATAGAATAGGTCATAAAGCTGTTCTTTTGATGTCATGTTAAATGTAATCATAAATATCCACGTAGATAGACAGATAGATAGATAGATAGACCACAGCAATGGACAATAATACATAAGAGAATTACCATCAGTGTATGGCCAAATAGTGTGTGTGAGTGAGGGCAGACGTACAGACATACAGACAAACGAACAACGATTACATTCTATACCCTTCTTACACATTCGTTACGGGGCATAAAAAAAATAATAATTAATGATGCATCCAGACTGTAAGAATCATACATGACTTTGAGAGATATTAAACCCTTGTAGACGACAGGACAAGAAAGGTATTGAAGGGCACAAGCAGACGATAATTACAAACAAAAACATGAATATAAGAGAAACGTTTGTAAGCGATATTCTTAAACGTAGAACTTGATCGATATTTTATGGTGTTAGACGATAGCTAAAGATAAACCCAAGGTGCTGTAACACACGAAGAGGCAGGAGGGTCCATGTACTGAACACTTCTGGTGAGACGAAGTGATGGCCAGTGTTATGTAGAGTGAAACGCAGCTATGTAGAGTGAAATAGAGCTATATAGAGTGAAACACAGCTATGTAGAGTGAAACAGAGCTATGTAGAGTGAAACACAGCTATGTAGAGTGAAATAGAGCTATATAGAGTGAAACACAGCTATGTAGAGTGAAACGCAGCTATGTAGAGTGAAACAGAGCTATGTAAAGTGAAACACAGCTATGTAGAGTGAAATAGAGCTATATAGAGTGAAACACAGCTATGTAGAGTGAAACGCAGCTATGTAGAGTGAAACGCAGCTATGTAGAGTTAAACACAGCTATGCAGAGTGAAACACAGCTATGTAGAGTTAAACACAGCTATGCAGAGTGAAACACAGCTATGTAGAGTTAAACACAGCTATGCAGAGTGAAACACAGCTATGTAAAGTGAAACACAGCTATGCAGAGTGAAACGCAGCTATGTAGAGTGAAACACAGCTATGCAGAGTGAAACACAGCTATGCAGAGTTAAACACAGCTATGCAGAGTGAAACACAGCTATGTAGAGTGAAACACAGCTATGCAGAGTGAAACACAGCTATGTAGAGTTAAACACAGCAATGCAGAGTGAAACGCAGCTATGTAGAGTTAAACACAGCTATGCAGAGTGAAACACAGCTATGTAGAGTGAAACACAGCTATGTAGAGTTAAACACAGCTCTGCAGAGTGAAATACAGCTATGCAAAGTGAAACACAGCCATGTAGAGTGAAACACAGCGATGCAGAGTGAAACAGTGATACATATATGACTCAAGGAGGAAGTGTAGCGTCGATGATGGTAAAAGGTGAAACCATTTGAGAGTTGGTTAAAGTAACTGTGTTATTAGTATGTTATGGGAGGGAGGGAAGGGCAGGAGGGGGGAAGGGCAGGAGGGGGTAAGTGAAGGGCAGGAGGGGGGAAGGGCAGGAGGGGGGGAAGGGCAGGAGGGGGGGAAGGGCAGGAGGGGGGAAGGGCAGGAGGGGGAAGGGCAGGAGGGGGGAAGGGCAGGAGGGGGGAAGGGCAGGAGGGAGGGAAGGGCAGGAGGGGGAAGTGAAGGGCAGGAGGGAGGGAAGGGCAGGAGGGGGAAGGGCAGGAGGGGGGAAGGGCAGGAGGGGGGAAGGGCAGGAGGGAGGGAAGGGCAGAAGGGGGAAGTGAAGGGCAGGAGGGAGGGAAGGGCAGGAGGGGGGAAGGGCAGGAGGGGTGAAGGGCAGGAGGGGGGAAGGGCAGGAGGGGGGAAGGGCAGGAGGGGGAAGGCAAGAGTGGGGGAAGGGCAGGAGGGGGTAAGTGAAGGGCAGGAGGGAGGGAAGGGCAGGAGGGAGAAGTGAAGGGCAGGAGGGAGGGAAGTGAAGGGCAGGAGGGAGGGAAGGGCAGGAGGGAGGGAAGGGCAGGAGGGGGGAAGGGCAGGAGGGGGGAAGGGCAGGAGTGGGGGAAGGGCAGGAGTGGGGGAAGGGCAGGAGGGGGTAAGTGAAGGGCAGAAGGGGGAAGTGAAGGGCAGGAGGGGGAAGTGAAGGGCAGGAGGGGGGAAGGGCAGGAGGGGGGAAGGGCAGGAGGGAGGGAAGTGAAGGGCAGGAGGGAGGGAAGGGCAGGAGGGAGGGAAGTGAAGGGTAGAAGGGATTGAAGGAAGGAAGGGAAGTGAAGGAAGGAGGGAAGTGAAGGGCAGGAGGGAGGGAAGTGAAGGGCAGGAGGGAGGGAAGTGAAGGGCAGAAGGGATTGAAGGAAGGAAGGGAAGTGAAGGAAGGAGGGAAGTGAAGGGCAGGAGGGAGGGAAGTGAAGGGCAGGAGGGGGGAAGTGAAGGGCAGGAGGGGGGAAGTGAAGGGCAGGAGGGGGAAGTGAAGGAAGGACGGGGGAAGTGAAGGGCAGGAGGGGGGAAGGGAGGGAAGTGAAGGAAGGTAGGGAGGTAGAGAGGGAAGTGAAAGGCAGAAGGGATTGAAGGAAGGAAGGGAAGTGAAGGGTGGGAGGAGGGAAGTGAAGGGCAGGAGGGGCGAAGTGAAGGGCAGGAAGGGGGAAGTGAAGGAAGGAGGGAAGTGAAGGGCAGGAGGGAGGGAAGTGAAGGGCAGGAGGGGGGAAGTGAAGGGCAGGAGGGGGAAGTGAAGGGAGGAGGGGGAAGTGAAGGAAAGAGGGAAGTGAAGGGTAGGAGGGAGGGAAGTGAAGGGCAGGGAGGGAAGTGAAGGGCAGGAGGGGGGAAGTGAAGGAAGGAGGGAAGTGAAGGGCAGGAGGGGGAAAGTGAAGGGCAGGAGGGGGGAAGTGAAGGGCAGGAGGGGGAAGTGAAGGAAGGACGGGGGAAGTGAAGGGCAGGAGGGGGGAAGGGAGGGAAGTGAAGGAAGGTAGGGAGGTAGAGAGGGAAGTGAAAGGCAGAAGGGATTGAAGGAAGGAAGGGAAGTGAAGGGTGGGAGGAGGGAAGTGAAGGGCAGGAGGGGCGAAGTGAAGGGCAGGAAGGGGGAAGTGAAGGAAGGAGGGAAGTGAAGGGCAGGAGAGAGGGAAGTGAAGGGCAGGAGGGGGGAAGTGAAGGGCAGGAGGGGGAAGTGAAGGGAGGAGGGGGGAAGTGAAGGAAAGAGGGAAGTGAAGGGTAGGAGGGAGGGAAGTGAAGGGGAGGGAGGGAAGTGAAGGGCAGGGAGGGAAGTGAAGGGCAGGAGGGGGGAAGTGAAGGAAGGAGGGAAGTGAAGGGCAGGAGGGGGAAGTGAAGGGAGGAGGGGGGAAGTGAAGGGCGGGAGGGCTGAAGTGAAGGGCAGGTGGGGGAAGGGAGGGAAGTGAAGGGAGGAAGGTCTAGGCGGGTATACATCAAGCCTTTTGTTCACCACCACACCTACACCTGCCTGTTACTCTCCCTCCACTCCTCCACACTCTTCCACCCCCTCCATCATCGCCTCCACATTCCTCCACACTCTTCCACCCCTTCCATCATCGCCTCCACTCCTCCACTACACCTGCCTGTCACTCTCCCTCCACATTCCTCCACACTCTTCCACCCCCTCCATCATCGCCTCCACTCCTCCACATAAGCAGGATATGGAGAGGTTGTGGCTGAGTAATGGAGAAAGAAGAAGAAGTTGATCTTTGTGTCTCGCTATGGAGATATGATTGTACTCTGACGATGATAAATATACCGTGTGTGTGTGTGTGTGTGTGTGTGTGTGTGTGTGTAGCCAAATTAAACACACTCACACTTAATAAGGCAAAGTTTCTGGTGTCTTGGAACATATAATCAACGGCTCTCAACTTTTTTGTATGTACAGTATACATGAATATAATATTTTACTAACATCAATATATATATTTTAGGTATAATTATTTTATCTCTCTGACTCAGTGCTGACTCAATAATGGGTTCAATGCTTGTTTGTTTGTGTTATTTACATGGTGTAACTCTCTCTCTCTCTCTCTCTCTCTCTCTCTCTCTCTCTCTCTCTCTCTCTCTCTCTCTCTCACCTCTCACTTCTCTCCCACAGTTATTAGAGGGCAACAGCAACACCTACTTGGCCAAGACCTCACAGTTAAGTCCGCCCATCATAGCGGCCAGGGTCAGGTTTGTCCCCTACAGCGACCACCCGAGGACTGTCTGTATGAGAGTCGAGCTGTACGGCTGTCGCTATACAGGTCAGTTACTGCTATACACCTCACTTACTGCTGCTATACACCTCACTTAATGCTGCTATACAGGTCACTTACTGCTATACAGGTCACGTACTGCTATGCAGGTCACGTACTGCTATACAGATCACGTACTGCTATACATGTCAGTTTAGGTACAGTTAATATGTCCTGGACCTCAGGTAAGAAAGTCTTCACCTTTTAGTACTAGTTATTGAAACAGTTTATTTAGCCAGAAAAACACAGATACAGAGTGGATAATAACAACAATATTAACATGGCTAAGCCAGTTGAGAACCTGAGCTCTCTTTGAGGCACCTGATATATACTATACATTTATCTCAAGGAAGTATTATGTAACATTTAGTAACAGCTGGAATAGTACAATAGCATGGTGGTAATAAGAACATGTTACCACGGTTGGTTGGGGGTAAGTTGTTCCACACCTTCACTCCATGATAGTTTATGGAGGTCTGGGACTGAGAGGAGCACATGAGGGGGGGGGGGGTGGTCTTAGTAGCTCTGGGTGCCTTAAGTTGTATCTCTGATTATTACGGAACTGGAAATAATTATTGTCAAGCAAGTGATTGACAGATTTGTGAACATAAGAATATAAAAACATAAGAAAATAAGGAGTCTGCAATAGGCCGGTTGGCCTATGCAATATGCATGGCAGCTCCTGTCGAGAGTTACTACCACTCTCTATCATCCATGAATCTATCTAGCCTCCTTTTGAAACTGTCCAGCGTTCCCGCACTTACTACAAAATTGCTAAGCTTGTTCCACTCGTCCACCACCCTATTTGTGAACCAGTTCCTTCCTATCTCTCTTCTAAACAAATAGGGCACATCAGTAGGTGTTAATTTCTTCGAATATTAACATTTTCAATTTAGCAAATTGTTTGTTAGTGTGATCAGTTTTTTCAAGTAGTTAACACAGTACCTCTCCCCGCCCCCCATTAGTAGTGAAGTAGTTAACACAGTACCTCTCCCCGGCCCCCATTAGTAGTGAAGTAGTTAACACAGTACCTCTCCCCGGCCCCCATTAGTAGTGAAGTAGTTAACACAGTACCTCTCCCCGCCCCCCATTAGTAGTGAAGTAGTTAACACAGTACCTCTCCCCGGCCCCCATTAGTAGTGAAGTAGTTAACACGGTACCTCTCCCCGGCCCCCATTAGTAGTGAAGTAGTTAACACAGTACCTCTCCCCGGCCCCCATTAGTAGTGAAGTAGTTAACACAGTACCTCTCCCCGCCCCCCATTAGTAGTGAAGTAGTTAACACAGTACCTCTCCCCGCCCCCCATTAGTAGTGAAGTAGTTAACACAGTACCTCTCCCCGGCCCCCATTAGTAGTGAAGTAGTTAACACAGTACCTCTCCCCGGCCCCCATTAGTAGTGAAGTAGTTAACACAGTACCTCTCCCCGCCCCCCATTAGTAGTGAAGTAGTTAACACAGTACCTCTCCCCGCCCCCCATTAGTAGTGAAGTAGTTAACACAGTACCTCTCCCCGGCCCCCATTAGTAGTGAAGTAGTTAACACAGTACCTCTCTCCCCCCCCATTAGTAGTGGAGTAGTTAACACAGTACCTCTCCCCCCCATTAGTAGTGAAGTAGTTAACACAGTACCTCTCCCCGCCCCCCATTAGTAGTGAAGTAGTTAACACAGTACCTCACCCCGCCCCCCATTAGTAGTGAAGTAGTTAACACAGTACCTCTCCCCGCCCCCCCATTAGTAGTGGAGTAGTTAACACAGTACCTCTCCCCCCATTAGTAGTGAAGTAGTTAACACAGTACCTCTCCCCGCCCCCCATTAGTAGTAGAGTAGTTAACACAGTACCTCTCCCCCATTAGTAGTGAAGTAGTTAACACAGTACCTCTCCCCGCCCCCCCATTAGTAGTGGAGTAGTTAACACAGTACCTCTCCCCCCCATTAGTAGTGAAGTAGTTAACACAGTACCTCTCCCCGCCCCCCTATTAGTAGTGAAGTAGTTAACACAGTACCTCCACCTGCCCCCCATTAGTAGTGAAGTAGTTAACACAGTACCTCTCCCCCCCACAGACGGACTGGTATCATACACGATGCCTGACGGTGACCCCCGGGGCGGCGACTACAACCTTCGTGACCTGACCTACGACGGGTCACGCAAGGGTGGCTGGCTCTCAGGTGGTCTGGGTCAACTGACTGATGGTGAAACAGGTCACACCAACTTCCGGGTCGACGCCCTCGGCCGTGGCAGAGGTGAGTACGTGAGTGTACGTGGTGGTGGCAGAGGTGAGTACGTGAGTGAACGTGGTGGTGGCAGAGGTGAGTACGTGAGTGTACGTGGTGGTGGTAGAGGTGAGTACGTGAGTGAACGTGGTGGTGGCAGAGGTGAGTACGTGAGTGTGCGTGGTGGTGGCAGAGGTGACTACGTGAGTGTACGTGGTGGTGGCTGAGGTGAGTACTTGAGTGTACGTGGTGGTGGCAGAGGTGAGTACGGGAGTGTACGTGGTGGTGGCAGAGGTGAGTACGGGAGTGTACGTGGTGGTGGCAGAGGTGAGTACGGGAGTGTACGTGGTGGTGGCAGAGGTGAGTACGTGAGTGTACGTGGTGGTGGCAGAGGTGAGTACGTGAGTGTATGTGGTGGTGGCAGAGGTGAGTACGTGAGTGTACGTGGTGGTGGCAGAGGTGAGTACGTGAGTGTATGTGGCCTCTCCTTAATACTTTTCAAACTCTAGCAAAAGGAAAACAAAACAAGATACAATAATAAATAAAATGTGAGTAGAAATAGAAAGAAAAATAAACCATATGACATACACAAATTAGGAGTAAATAAAACCATAAGAAAATAATGAACATGTGGCTCATACCTCACTGATGTCCCTCGCTAGTATGAGTATCCGCCATCACTCATAGGAACCCGCATTCCAGTCATTCCCATTCCAGGAATAACCTGCCATTACACAGAGCCCAGACGCCCCTCCGCCCTGGCCTTATGTAACCCTGGTCAACCAAAGGTGAATGTCATCGCCAAATAGAACTGTCACTTGTGATTCACTGTTTCTCGGGATAATAATTTTCTGGATTTTTACCTGATGAAATTTTCCTCGCATGGATGACAGAGCGTGTCGTTCAAGACCTCATATTTCTTGATTTCGCTGCAGGAATAAAAAATTAATTCATATATGGACAAATTCTGAAGTGAAATAAAGATATTAGGTGGGCGTCTTATGTTTCTTTTCAACTGAATGATAATTTATCTTTTTCATCGATCTTATTTCACACTGTTCGTACATCAACACTAATGACTCTATCTTTATTTTTTGTCCTCATTCGTTCGTCTGTGTATTTATGGGAAACATTTTTTTTTCCCTGTGAATACATTTGTCTTAGAAGAAAAATATTATATTTCTGCCTCTGTGTGTGTGTGTGTGTGTGTGTGTGTGTGTGTGTGTGTGTGTGTGTGTGTGTGTGTGTGTGTGTGTGTGTGTGTGTGTGTGTGTGTATTTGCATATCCTTCTCAACTAAAACACTATCACTCACTAGTGTGCAGGCAGTAAGTAGTGTGTGTAGGTGCAGGCAAGTGTTCTAATGAATTGAAGCTCCTGTGTTTGGGTTGTGATCCTGAGTGAGTTGATCCATTAAGGGTTCAGTGCATCGTCTCGCTATCTTGTGTCTCGTGACCACTGCACCCTGACCCTCCTCCCTCCACCTTAATAGATGCAAATGAAGTGAAGCTATTTGGTTTTTCTCCTGCATCAGTCTGTGTCTCAGTGAATTCAAGACGACTTTCAACCTTTTTTCTTTAACACGATTCTCTCTCAAAGGTTTGATAACTATTAATGATCCAGAATGATTCATTTTTAATTTACGACTCCGACCATAATGATTCTCAAGTTAATGTATTGAGAACTAGATCCCTTGGTGAAATTTCTTAATGTTTATTGTGGGAATTCGATGAAGGAAAGGAATGTTTATTCAATTAAGAAATCATTATTGTGGTGGCGTTCTGTCTACTGTATCTCAACCCTCCTGTCTCATCTCTGTCTTCATTTAGCCCTACCTGTCCTTTTAACTCACATTTGTCTGTCTGTACGTTTTTAAAATAATTTCCTGAATGATGAATGACCCAGCCAGCGGTGTTCCTTGTTATTCACGGCGCAATGAATAAATCATATTGGAACCTCCTAAAGTTATCTTGAACCTGTCTAGACGTGTTCCTTTATTCATGAGAGGCCGACCACACTCGTAGCATTGTTTTGTCTCTCTCTCTCTCTCTCTCTCTCTCTCTCTCTCTCTCTCTCTCTCAGTAACACGAGGAAAGAGGATTTGTCCGTGCTAAGATACTCTGCTGCTCGACTACAACCGAGCCATCTTAATTCTCCCTTCTTACAACTCCTAGCTCAGGTGGTGGTCCTAGCTCAGGTCGTATGTCCTAGCTCAGGTGGTGGTCCTAGCTCCTGACTCATTCAATGGTACTAAATCCTAGTTAGGGATAATGCCACCAACTAACAAGCTCCCAGGACGTACAGTAAGTAATACAGAACCAATGTCATACTGAGCGGTGATGAGTCACACCTGAGACCGGGGTAATGACAGGCCAGCCTCCTGCATTGTTAGTGTGTACATCACCTTATGCACTGTGGTTAGTTCTGGGGGAAGTGGGGCGTTATTGTCGGTTCTACTTGTGTATAACCACAACACACACACACACACACACACACACACAAAATACTGTACATATACAATATTTCAGAGGTTCGTTCCTAACTTGTGTTCGTAGGTAGACTAGGCAGGTGAGAACCGTGTGACCTTAAGTTATGTAGTTGTGTTAGTCCCAGCTCCTATCTCAGGTGGAGGTCCCAGCTCCTATCTCAGGTGGAGGTCCCAGCTCCTAGCTCAGGTGGAGGTCCCAGCTTCAAGCCCAGACAGTCGCTCAAGTTTACCAAAAGGGAAGTCATGGATACCGCCTGGGCGTTGCCGCGTTCTATGCAAACACGGTTGTCTGACCGCGTTCAGCGTTCACAACAGCGTCGGTGTTGTGGTGGCGTTCACTTTAGACTAAAAAGTGAACACTTTAGACAGAAGCGTGTGTGATGATTGCGTTCAGTTGAGGCCAAGTTACGTCTGATGATTGCGTTCAGTTAAGGCCAAGTTACGTCTGATGATTGCGTTCAGTTAAGGCCAAGTTACGTCTGATGATTGCGTTCAGGCAGGAGGACGTCGGTCAGTTTACTGAAGTAACATTAAAGATACATTCCAATTCGGACCCAATGGTTCGAATGTGTTCAAGCTCGTGTAAGATGACTTGGATGCATTCAGTTTTTATCCTAAATAGTTTGGAAGCTTTAAGTTCAAACATCAAAGAGCTTTAATTCATTTACTTCCAACATTCACCGACTTGGGTGCGTTTAGTCCGAACACTGAACACTTTAGATCAATTCAACTCGGATACTAAACAACTCGGTGTGTGTTCAATAGGACTCTGAAAATCTTGGGTGCGTTCAGTCTGGACATTAAACAGTTTCAGTGAGTTAGGTTCAGACATAAACACCTTGGGTACGTTCAGAATAAAAAAAAATAAATAAATAAATAAATAAAAAAGAGAAGAGAAAGAGAAAACAAAATCTGAATATCCCTGTTGACCTGAGAGCAGTATACCATAGGTGATCTACGCCTGAGGGTTAAGTAAGGACTATGATAGATAGACCCATTGTGAGGAGATCGTAATAAATAGCCCATGTGATATAGCTGTAATATATATATTTTTTTTACCCTTTAAGCTTAGATCCGACGATATACGAACTGGTCTGAGATATATAACATATGTTGAGGTGTATAGTGGATTGGCCTGTATTCAAGACCACCCTCCCCCCCCCCCCCCCCACACACACTGTCATTCCTTCATTCTTCCTCACACACTGCTAGTAGGTGGACACCACCACAGGACAACTAGTAGATGAACAACACTACAGGACAGCTAGTAGGTGGAGAACACTACAGGACAGCTAGTAGGTGGAGAGCACTACAGAACAGCTAGTAGGTGGAGAACACTACAGGACAGCTAGTAGGTGGAGAGCACTACAGAACATCTAGTAGGTGGAGAACACTACAGGACAGCTAGTAGGTGGAGAACACTACAGGACAGCTAGTAGGTGGAGAACACTACAGGACAGCTAGTAGGTGGAGAACACTGCAGGACAGCTAGTAGGTGGAGAGCACTACAGAACAGCTAGTAGGTGGAGAACATTACAGGACAGCCAGTAGGTGGAGAACACTACAGGACAGCTAGTAGGTGGAGAACACTACAGGACAGCTAGTAGGTGGACAACACTACAGGACAACTAGTAGATGAACAACACTACAGGACAGCTAGTAGGTGGAGAACACTACAGGACAGCTAGTAGGTGGAGAACACTACAGGACAGCTAGTAGGTGGAGAACACTACAGGACAGCTAGTAGATGGACAACACTTCAGGACAACTAGTAGGTGGAGAACACTACAGGACAGCTAGTAGGTGGAGAACCCTACAGGACAGCTAGTAGGTGGAGAACACTACAGGGAGAGCTAGTAGGTGGACAACACTACAGGACAGCTAGTAGGTGGAGAACACTACAGGGAGAGCTAGTAGGTGGAGAACACTACAGGACAGCTAGTAGGTGGACAACACTACAGGACAACTAGTAGATGAACAACACTACAGGACAGCTAGTAGGTGGAGAACACTACAGGACAGCTAGTAGGTGGAGAACACTACAGGACAGCTAGTAGGTGGAGAACACTACAGGACAGCTAGTAGGTGGAGAACACTACATGACAACTAGTAGATGAACAACACTACAGGACAGCTAGTAGGTGGACAACACTACAGGACAACTAGTAGATGAACAACACTACAGGACAGCTAGTAGGTGGACAACACTACAGGACAGCTAGTAGGTGGAGAACACTACAGGACAGCTAGTAGGTGGAGAACACTACAGGACAGCTAGTAGGTGGAGAACACTACAGGACAGCTAGTAGGAGGACACTACAGGACAGCTAGTAGGTGGACAACACTACAGGACAGCTAGTAGGTGGACAACACTACAGGAAAGCTAGAAGATTGACAACACTACAGGACAGCTAGTAGGTAGACAACACTACAGGACAGCTAGTAGGTGGAGAACACTACAGGACAGCTAGAAGATTGACAACACTACAGGACAGCTAGTAGGTGGAGAACACTACAGGACAATTAGTAGGTGGAGAACACTACAGGACAGCTAGTAGGTGGACAACACTACAGGACACCTAGTAGGTGGAGAACACTACAGGACAGCTAGTAGATTGACAACACTACAGGACAGTTAGAAGATTGACAACACTACAGGACAGCTAGTAGGTGGACAACACTACAGGACAGCTAGTAGGTGGAGAACACTACATGACAACTAGTAGATGAACAACACTACAGGACAGCTAGTAGGTGGACAACACTACAGGACAACTAGTAGATGAACAACACTACAGGACAGCTAGTAGGTGGACAACACTACAGGACAGCTAGTAGGTGGAGAACACTACAGGACAACTAGTAGGTGGAGAACACTACAGGACAGCTAGTAGGTGGAGAACACTACAGGACAGCTAGTAGGTGGAGAACACTACAGGACAGCTAGTAGGAGGACACTACAGGACAGCTAGTAGGTGGACAACACTACAGGACAGCTAGTAGGTGGACAACACTACAGGACAGCTAGAAGATTGACAACACTACAGGACAGCTAGTAGGTGGACAACACTACAGGACAGCTAGTAGGTGGACAACACTACAGGACAGCTAGAAGATTGACAACACTACAGGACAGCTAGTAGGTGGAGAACACTACGGGACAATTAGTAGGTGGAGAACACTACAGGACAGCTAGTAGGTGGACAACACTACAGGACACCTAGTAGGTGGAGAACACTACAGGACAGCTAGTAGATTGACAACACTACAGGACAGTTAGAAGATTGACAACACTACAGGACAGCTAGTAGGTGGACAACACTACAGGACAGCTAGTAGGTGGAGAACACTACAGGACAGCTAGTAGGTGGACAACACTACAGGACAGCTAGTAGGTGGACAACACTACAGGACAGCTAGTAGGTGGACAACACTACAGGACAGCTAGTAGGTGGACAACACTACAGGACAGCTAGTAGGTGGAGAACACTACAGGACAACTAGTAGGTGCAGAACACTACAGGACAGCTAGTAGGTGCAGAACACTACAGGACAGCAAGTAGGTGGAGAACACTACAGGACAGCTAGTAGGTGGAGAACACTACAGGACAGCTAGAAGATTGACAACACTACAGGACAGCTAGTAGGTGGAGAACATTACAGGACAACTAGTAGGTGGAGAACACTACAGGACAGCTAGTAGGTGGACAACACTACAGGACACCTAGTAGGTGGAGAACACTACAGAACAGCTAGTAGATTGACAACACTACAGGACAGCTAGTAGATTGACAACACTACAAGACAGCTAGAAGATTGACAACACTACAGGACAGCTAGTAGGTGGAGAACACTACAGGACAGCTAGTAGGTGGAGAACACTACAGGACAGCTAGTAGGTGGACAACACTACAGAACAGCTAGTAGATGGACAACACTACAGGACAGCTAGTAGGTGGACAACACTACAGGACAGCTAGTAGGTGGACAACACTACAGGACATCTAGTAGATTGACAACACTACAGGACAGCTAGTAGGTGGACAACACTACAGGACAGCTAGTAGGTGGACAACACTACAGGACAGCTAGTAGATGGACAACACTACAGGACAGCTAGTAGATGGACAACACTACAGGACAGCTAGTAGGTGGAGAACACTACAGGACAGCTAGTAGGTGGACAACACTACAGGACAGCTAGTAGATGGACAACACTACAGGACAGCTAGTAGATGGACAACACTACAGGACAGCTAGTAGGTGGACAACACTACAGAACAGCTAGTAGATGGACAACACTACAGGACAGCTAGTAGATGGACAACACTACAGGACAGCTAGTAGATGGACAGCACTACAGGACAGCTAGTAGATGGACAGCACTACAGGACAGCTAGTAGATGGACAGCACTACAGGACAGCTAGTAGATGGACAGCACTACAGGACAGCTAGTAGATGGACAACACTACAGGACAGCTAGTAGATGGACAACACTACAGGACAGCTAGTAGATGGACAGCACTACAGGACAGCTAGTAGATGGACAACACTACAGGACAGCTAGTAGATGGACAACACTACAGGACAGCTAGTAGGTGGACAACACTACAGGACAGCTAGAAGATTGACAACACTACAGGACAGCTAGTAGATGGACAACACTACAGGACAGCTAGTAGATGGACAACACTACAGGACAGCTAGTAGATGGACAACACTACAGGACAGCTAGTAGATGGACAACACTACAGGACAGCTAGTAGGTGGACAACACTACAGGACAGCTAGTAGGTGGACAACACTACAGGACAGCTAGTAGGTGGACAACACTACAGGACAGCTAGAAGATTGACAACACTACAGGACAGCTAGTAGGTGGACAACACTACAGGACAGCTAGTAGATGGACAACACTACAGGACAGCTAGTAGATGGACAACACTACAGGACAGCTAGTAGGTGGGCAACACTACAGGACAGCTAATAGGTGGACAACACTACAGGACAACTAGTAGATGAACAACACTACAGGACAGCTAGTAGGTGGAGAACACTACAGGACACCACATCAATAAGACTTCATGACTCAAGAGAGTTTGATAGACACAGCTGGGAAGGTACAGGCTACAGAGACTTTATTTGGTCCTATACAAAGACTTTAGTTAATTGGAACAGATATATAAGTTGGTACACAAACAACCAGTTATGAATAGTTCCCTTTATATAACGTCCCTAATATATCACATCTTTTGTATTAAAGGTATAATTATATTCCTCTGGTATAAATTCTTAAAGAATATAGCGAAATATACTCGATATATTCCCAGGTATAACGATGAAGGTAAAAGGTTGAGGCATAAACAATGATGAATAAAACACGTGATCATGTTTATGTGGTGGACTGTCAATATGTTCTCCTCCACTGAGATTAATTCATGAGGTGTGTGCAATAGATTAACGTTAATGAACATTTTCCTCCTTGTTATTAAGAAAGATATATTGAACATACTCAACGATGGGAAAAACTGAAGATGTAATTGGCTGTTGCAATAAAGATTTAATAAATATTCTCCTTATTATCTTAACAGAAAGATACACAACTTATACATATACTCCATTACTCTCACCGTAAATACAAGCATCGCAAATCACTAAAACCTCACCAGTATCGATATGAATCATTTATAAATATATGAGAAAGTATCCAACTGTAGACGAGCCTGGCAACACCTGACACAAGCCTCTTGGTTAATTTACATTCATCTAGAGTCTCAAAAGAGATAGTCACTTGATAGGAATATTCTCTAAGTCAAGATACTCTCACCTTGGCGCTGTATGTGAGGTGTGTTGTTGTTGTTAAGTTCCGAATCTTTGAACCGGGGAAAGAATTAGCGTCGAGCAATAGTAAGAGTTGTATTTAAGTTCCGTTTAGTACCAGTGTCGTCAATCGTGAAACTTTCCTCGTTTAAGTCTGGAGATGTTGTTTCCATTTTTCTGGGGGTGTTATTTTGAACCGCTGCTTCGTTAAGTTTTAAATTATTGTTTTGAGTTATTTACGCATCAGGTAATTTCTCTATAGTGCTTCATTTTATTAGAGCACGAAGCCATTGTTTCACAGATAATTTTAAAACATTTCTCCACATTGGTTCGTCTAAACTTGTTCCGTTTTGTCTGAGTTATCTTACGATTACTCCCTTAATTCTCGAATCAAGGGAGTGATACGTTCAAGACTTGAATCAGTCAGTCATCCCTTAGCTTCGAGACGAGATCAAACAGTTACCATACTCCGTCCCCATCACCACGAAGCGGCGAGCCACTCAACATGCAACAAACACCTCACCACGCCAGGATCAACAACTGGTTTCTTGTGCTACAAACAGCCTTCTTGCTCGACTGCTGCTTCATAATGGATTGGTGGTTCAGATGACTGAATAACTCATTGCCCCGTTAACATTTTAATGACTCATTAGTTCCTTTGAGATATTGAAGCTCCTCCGATTGTTATTTAAATTGTCTGTTTGTTTATTTAAGCTGCTGGGGCGACGTTTGATTTTTTTTTACCTGATCGTGGCTCTCATTTATGTTTTGAAATATCTATTATATTTACGACACCGAGAGACAAGTTAATACTTTGAATTACGAGGTGGCACGAATCGGTACTTGGAACTATTAAACTAAATCTTGGTTCACGTAAATAAATAAGTGTTTGATTGTTAGTTTTTTGGTTCTTTGAATTATGGAAACGACACACGTGCTCTTACCTTGATGGAGTGTTACATTTGATACGGTTTGTTCATTGGCACATTGAACCAGTAGACCAGATCGGGGTTCACACTCGTTCTCTGGGGTGTTTACCACTTGCTTTACAACATTGTTCTTCACCTTTGTGTATCCATGAATCGGTACATACGCTAATGGAGGGTTGTGTTTAAGAAGGCTTTGTTTATTAGTATTTTAAACCACTGAACCGAAACGTGGATTACATTGATAAAGGGATTTGTGAGTATGGTACTAGCTTTCGATACATGACTCTAATGACGAGATCCCACTGTATTCAATACTAGTTTTTCGCTGTTTTTTTTTTTTCCCCTTCCTTTAAACCATTATATCGAAGCATGATTCAAACTGATGGACCGATACGTTTAGTACTCATTCCATGCCAACGCCCATTAAACACTATGAACGACTTATCCAAAACAAGCTTCACAATACGATAAAGGGTTTTCTCATCAACAGTAATAGCATTGTATATAGACTATTGGAATCTGGCCTATTCGCTACTTTGAATCACTGAACCGAAACATGCTTCAAACGGGCGCAGTGAAGGTGCTTGGTACTTTATTTTATGGGTTGAATGGCTTGAACAGAAAACTTAAGTAGAGCTTCTGGTGTACAGGAGGAGAGCGGTGAGAACATCTGGTGGTATAAAAACAAGGAGTAACTTAACATATTTATTGCTCTGACTTCTAAAGTAGGAGGGAGGGAGGGAGGGAGAGGAGAAGGAGGACTTGCCCGCCTTCTTGTACTCCGGAAGTGAGAAGTGAGAAGATACCAATAAAAAAACAAAGATGAGAATAGAGAGAAAATGATAAATAAATAAATAAATGAATAAATAGAAACATAAAAATTATAAGAGAGATAAAGAGAGACAGATAGAAGAAACTTAAAAGAAGATTGAAATAGTGAATAGAAAGAATATTCGTGGGATAGATAAATGATAGATATATTGAATAATTGATGAATAGATGGATAGATAGATAGATAAATAGAAAGACGCATAAACAAAAAGAATAGATATAAGTAATGGTAAACAAATAGGTAGATAGAAGGATAGACAGATAGATTAGTAGAGTGATAGATGGATAGACAGATAGATTAGTAGAGTGATAGATGGATAGACAGATAGATTAGTAGAGTGATAGAAGGATAGACAGAAGGATTAGTAGAGTGATAGATGGATAGACAGATAGATTAGTAGAGTGATAGAAGGATAGACAGATAGATTAGTAGAGTGATAGATGGATAGACAGATAGATTAGTAGAGTGATGGATGGATAGACAGATAGATTAGTAGAGTGATAAAAGGATAGACAGATAGATTAGTAGAGTGATAGATGGATAGACAGATAGATTAGTAGAGTGATAGATGGATAGACAGATAGATTAGTAGAGTGATAGATGGATAATGAAGACAAAAAGAAAATAGATAGTTACACAAGTAGAAAGAAATACACATAATAAGAGAGAGAGAGAGAGAGAGAGAGAGAGAGAGAGAGAGAGAGAGAGAGATATGAATGCACAAGACAAATAAAGACACAGACAGGTAAAGGCTCTGAATGAATGAAAGAAGATTAACGAAACGATAACGAAAGAATTAGTAACATGAATGAAGTAAAACTATATACTTGAGACTGAGATAAGATGATAATTACCATATTTTTTCCTGACTTATTGTATATTATTAGTTAAATTGGCCTTCTCGGGTTGGTGTTTTACCTGCCATAAAAACTTATCTTTTATGCTGGCTCTTATTGTGAAGTCGTTCTCCTCTCAGGTTAGGATAGGTTAGGTTAGGTTAAGTGATGGGTTAGGTTAGGTTGGGTTAGGTTGGGTTAGGTTAGGTTGGGTTAGGTTAGGTTGGGTTAGGTTAGGTTGGGTTAGGTTAGGTTGGGTTAGGTTAGGTTGGGTTAGGTGAGGTTAGGTTAGGTAATATACAGGATCATCGAAAAAGAATGCTAAAAAAGTTGTTGGATAAAAGTATTTTACAATCTAAACATTCTTCGTTGATGATACAGTGAGTATAGAGCAGTGAAACGAGACGTAAGTTACCTGTCGAGAAGGAACAGTGACCGTCAGAAGGAACAGTGACCGTCAGAAGGAACAGTGACCATCAGAAGGAACAGTGACCATCAGAAGGAACAGTGACCATCAGAAGGAACAGTGACCATCAGAAGGAACAGTGACCATCAGAAGGAACAGTGACCATCAGAAGGAACAGTGACCATCAGAAGGAACAATGGCCATCAGAAGGAACAATGGCCATCAGAAGGAACAGTGACCATCAGAAGGAACAGTGACCATCAGAAGGAACAATGGCCATCAGAAGGAACAATGGCCATCAGAAGGAACAGTGACCATCAGAAGGAACAGTGACCATCAGAAGGAACAGTGACCTTCAGAAGGAACAGTGACCATCAGAAGGAACAGTGACCATCAGAAGGAACAGTGAACGATAGTATACGGAAGGTAAGTCAGTCGTTGTCTCATAATTATGATACTGAGAAAAAACTGAACCAGGGAGAAATATAAACCAAGTCTAAAATATGAAAAAAACAAACGTAAGAAACAAATGATAAGACCTTAGACACACACACACACACACACACACACACACACAGCAATCGCACAGACTTCTTGAGCAAGCTCAGTCGACTCCTCCCAACAGTGGATAGTTAAGAAAAAAGCTAATTACGACTACCTACAGCCCATTCAACTTAATGACTAACGACTCTGACGTGCCACACACCGCCAGATACAAAGTCCAACTCCACAGCCACAATTATGTTCGACCGACAACGAAATTATCTTTGCAGAATTGTTACCCCTTAAAAAGTTTGATAAACACAGTCTGGACCGAGCCGGCAGGATGAGGGAGGGAGCGGCGGGGTGTTGTTGTGTGTGTGTAAAGTTATTGTTGATAGTGATAAAAACAATATTATTATTATTATTAGTAGTAGTAGTAGTAGTAGTAGTAGTAGTCGTAGTAGTAGTAGCAACAGGAGTAGTAGAGTTTATAAACAATGGTCCCAGCTTGCAGGACACTTCCAAACAACATTAATATTCCTTTTCTATAAAGTTTCTAAAAGTAACTAAAGAAATAATCTTAATTTAGTCTTGTACACAACACTTAATATTTTCCATTTGTTTCTGTTGTTTACAAAAATTCTGAATACGAATTGAAAATTAAATATTAATGTTCCTTATACTCGCCTGAGAAACGACTGTGTTTGACTCTCTCGGGTTATTCTTAATCTCAAAAAATAGAAATTCACAACATTTGTACAATTTTCGCAGATTTTCCTCACGTTCAATAAGGATCAGTTTTTATTTACCTCTCGGGGTAGATGGTCACCTTCCTCCTCCATGTGCTGAGATCCGCCTCATTTTTTTCCTAATCTATGCAAAAATTTATCAAATAAACTCAAAATGTAACTTTCCATTTTTATAAATATTTCCTCAGTTCACGAAAGGATCAACGTTAGTTTGGGTCTAGCGGCCGCCACGCGCCTTTTCACCCTCAGAACTAAGTTTTGGCAACGTGTATCATAATAACTTGTATAATTGTAAAAACTATATGGCGTCGAGGGAACATCTGTCAGTATGTTGATTTGGGGGACCAGTCGCACCACGTTAGAGGTAGGTTAGGTTAGGTTAGGTTAGGTTCTCCATGCAATAGTTTTCATGATATTGAGACAAAATCGAAAACAGACTTTCTTGTTTTGTTTTTTTAATCAGTCGGTCATCTTGAGGTGATGGGTCTTTGTGTGTAGGTGAGAACAAAGGGTCAGGGGGTCTCTCTCTCTCTCTCTCTCTCTCTCTCTTACACACATTTTGTAAGAATATTAAGTCAATCTAACATGAGAGTAGTAATGTAGTAATATGTCTGACAAATATCTTCTCGTCTTGTTGCAGTAATCGATTTTGTAAGACACGTGTTACTGTAGTGTGAACGTGACCCGTGTCTGCACACTTAGTAACTCTTGAAACATCTCGAGGTGAGCGGAAAGTCGCCAAATGTGGTATATTATTTCCCAGCATTGTAATATCACTGAAACATCGTAATTCCTAACCTCACCTAACCTCACCTAACCTAACCTAACCAAAATTTTAAAACATCATAAAAAAATAATAATACACACACATGCAATGGTAATTAATTTTTCGCATTTGGTCAATATTATTTTCTCAATTAGTCACTCCGGAAGAAGCCTAGTAACAGTGTTTGTGATACTATTAACTAACTGCAAGGGACCACATGGCATCACTGAATTGTAACGCCCATGAAAAAAATCAAACTTGGATAAACTACTCACTAACTAATGAGAGACTTTCACAAAATGTAATCATTGTTTTTGTGGCCGGTGTCTTACAGATGTTAAACACTATTAACTAGAGCCTTGTACACTAACCGCAGAGAGTCACCGTACAGGCGAAGCTTGGGGGAAAGTTGGTCTTTATCAATACAGGTGAAGTTTATAATGTAAAGAAAGTTATAAGTCAATTATAAAGTCTAAAATAGTTTGAAAACATTCCTCGTTTTTGTAAGTGGTCAGTGTAAGTCTTGACGTGTGAGTAATTATTTATCCTCAAGACGGAAACTAAAAAAAAAACTTTATTTTTTAATCAAGATGAAGTAGAAGTAATGTCTTCCTTCAGTACGGTATAACGTGTGTAAGCCTCATCTCATTTCACCGTAGGAAATCTAGTGAGGAACATTAGTGTAAGTACAGGTTTAGGAACAGGTACACAGATTTCCATTTACTTCCAGAGTCTTACATAAAAAAAGGTGCTGCCTTAAGCTACACGCAGTAGAGAAATACACTTGAGTCCGGGCAATGGTTTTTAACTTACGCTGTTATGGCCTCACACACACAGAGTAAATACTACGTTGAAGTTCTTCTCTTACTGAGTTACGAGACACTGACCAAACACTAAGACACACTTGCTACAGCTACCGAACATACAATCCTCGCTACACTAAATGGGGTGGAAGACGTACACTCAGCCTCACCAACACCCTACACTGAATGGGGTGGAAGACGTACACTCAGCCTCACCAACACCCTACACTGAATGGGGTGGAAGACGTACACTCAGCCTCACCAACACCCTACACTGAATGGGGTGGAAGACGTACACTCAGCCTCACCAACACCCTACACTGAATGGGGTGGAAGACGTACACTCAGCCTCACCAACACCCTACACTGAATGGGGTGGAAGACGTACACTCAGCCTCACCAACACCCTACACTGAATAGGGTGGAAGACGTACACTCAGCCTCACCAACACCCTACACTGAATGGGGTGGAAGACGTACACTCTGCCTCACCAACACCCTACACTGAATGGGGTGGAAGATGTACACTCAGCCTCACCAACACCCTACACTGAATCTATTTGTCTCGACTATATAACACCTTGGAAAACACTAACAAACAGTACCTGTGGAGGGTGAGGCTGAGCCAAAGGTCAACACAACCTCCCAAGAGATACACTCTCCTTAAAAAATGACTGAGTAAATAGAGATTAGCGCTGTGAGATCTAGCAAATGGTCAAAGCGCTACAACTCATCCTTAGAAATAGTTGGACACCTTTAATGCCTTGAGTAGGGGCACGAGCAACACTCAGGCAATAAATATCTCTTCCCGGAAATTATCTCCCAATTTGTAACCCCTTAAAAAGTGTGATAAACATTGGTGCAGGTGGTGGTGAGTGCGGCCACCAGCGAGCTATATAAGGGAGCCGGCCGCTGGGTGGGCCCTCACTGGCTCACACTGGGCTGCTAGTATCAGTTTTATTTTTCCAGTGGAAGAGTCTCTTGTGCTGTTTATCATCCTGGAAATTTTTGTGATAAGTTTTTTTTTTTAATTCAAGTGTCTCTATAATGAAGTTTTTATTCCTGTCCAAACGTACGTGTGTGTGTGTGTGTGTGTGTGTGTGTGTGTGTGTGTGTCAAAAGGCTATATTGGGCCTTCAGTTCACCAGATAATCTATTTTAAGTCATACACTGTACAGAAACATAAGAATACCCGGTAAAACATCAGTGTAAGCGACTGTAATAAACTCTTTCCTCACCATAAAAATATTATAGTCGATAAGTAGTGACCTCATCACCTTGACCCTTAAACCTTTGACTTCTGACACTTATGGAGGTCAGTAAACTACCAGCAGAGATATACGTAATCTTGTTAACATTACTGAGCAAGGTGATGGGAGACATGTGCACCGCTAAGACCATGCACACACACACACACACACACACACACACACACACATACACACACACACACACACACATACCTTCACTTGTTTGTATTTACTGCTATTTCATATAACAAAGTTCATTATCATCATCATCATTATTATTATTATTATTATTATTATTATTATTATTATTATTATTATTATTATTATTATACAGTTCACTTGTATATAAAGATCAGTGGACATCAATAGACCATCGTTACAAAGAGGCTCCGTGATGGCTGTTACACTAATCACTGTAACACGGTCTTAACTACTGAATAATCACCGTAACAACACCTGATTACCGTAACAAGGTCGCTTATTACCCTACGATTTATTTATTTTTCCTCCAATTTTAGTAGAAGGAGAGAGAGAGAGAGAGAGAGAGAGAGAGAGAGAGAGAGAGAGAAATTATCTTCACTGGCATCGGTAAGATTAATAGTAAAGCGATACTGGGAATTATCTGACCTGTACACCCACGCCCGTGACCTATGTACGCCCGCGACCCCATCACCTCCACGCCAGCGACCTATGCACGCCCGCGACTCAACCACCTCCACACCCGTGACCTATGTACGCCCACGCCCGCGACCTATGTACGCTTACGATCTATGTACGCCCACGCCCGCGACCTATGTACGTCCGCGACCTATGTACACCCACGACCGTGACCTCTGCTGCCCACTCTCGCGATCTCTGCTACCCACGCCCCGCATCATCTACTGCCCACGCCCGTGACATTATTGCCCACGCCCGCGACATCTACTGCCCACGCCCGTGACATTATTTCCCACGCCCGCGACATCTGTTGCCTACGCCTGCAACCTCTACTTCCGACGCCCGCGACCTTTGCTGCCTGGGTCCTTTACTCACCACACCACACCCATGACCACTGCACGGCCACGCCCATAGCTACATATCAGTACCTCATATCTGACCATTGTTCACACCCATACTTCCTGACCCATGACCATGACCACACCTTAAGTCTTAGTGAAGACCACGCCTGCCCACACACTAGTTCTGCTTTAACCCACGCTTATACGTAGACGCTTATTTCTTATCCTAACCACCACACCCCAACACACCTCACCTACACCACCACACCCCAACACACCTACACCACCACACCCCCTCACACCTACACCACCACACTTCACCTACACCACCACACCCCCTCACACCTACACCACCACACCTCCTCACACCTACACCACCACACCCCCTCACACCTACACCACCACACCCCCTCACACCTACACCCCCACACCCCCTCACACCTACACCACCACACCCCCACACCCCCTCACACCTACACCACCACACCCCCACACACCTACACCACCACACCCCCTCACACCTACACCACCACACCCCATCACACCTACACCACCACACCTCCTCACACCTACACCACCACACCCCATCACACCTACACCACCAAACCCCCTCACACCTACACCACCACACCCCCTCACACCTACACCACCACACCCCCTCACACCTACACCACCACACGCCCTCACCTTTAACCCACAAACAACAAATACCGCACAACAATCACCAGGACCTACGCCCCCTCACACCTCACCCACGCCTCGCTCACGCCCCAGGGTCCCTCCTCTCACAACTAACCACCACGCCCACGCCTGACCCACCACCCCGCGTGCCTTATCGTACAGCATCACGCCCACACGCCCACACCTAGACTCTCAGGCTCTGGGCTCATAACCTGTTCATAAATTTGGTCACCGACAGTAATGGTTAGGGCGGTGATGAACGACCTGCCTCCCCCCCCCCTTTCCTCTCCCACTACCTCAGATTAATGTTATTACTCACTTATTGATTTCCGAAGACAGATTTGGGGAGATTTTATTGGGGGTGGGGAATGGGTAGGGGGGGGGAGGGGTGGATAGTGGGGGAGGAAGGGGAGTCAGGATTTTACAGGTAATCAACCAGAGACACAATACTTAGGAGCAACTATGTGTTTTGTTTCCTTGACTCTGTATATCAAAACATTAAGAATTGTGGGCGGGTAAAGTAAAACGTGTAAGGAGTATTTAATATCCTGAGTGACTGTTGACTGAGGAACAAGTATGTCTGTCTTCTCCAGCCTCCCTGAAGAACTGACTGTCCTCCGTGATCCCTCTTGGGGCATCGCATTGTGGAGATAAACAAGAAATTAATGATTGTTTGGCAGAATAGATCGTCATCCTGTACAGTGACTTGTATGTGGAAATATAACCTACAGGTGTACTTAATCTTTATAGTTATCATCATATCTTGTTGTAAATAAATAATTATTTAGTTATGATGAGAAAATCACCCCAGAACTCTTCTTCGGAGATTAATACCCCTACCCTAACCTAACCTAACCCAACCTAACCTAACCTAACCTAACCTAACCTAACCTAACCTAATCCTAAACCTAAATAAGAATATACTTAAAATGTGTTAGATTTTAATCAATTTAGAAGGGAAAATGTCTCTGAACACCGTAAATAAATTCACCCATTCAATGACCAAAACTCTCATAACTATAAATAAACGTTAAATGTTTCTTCAGTCTTCTTATAGATGCTGTTCACTTTATCAGATTAAACTGAAGACCTACAGTATACCACCTTAAGTGTTTTCCTAGATCTTAAAATGGAAAGTTGATAGTCTTCTAAATTCTACTCCTTGAAATAGATGGGACTGGTAAATAGAGAGGAAGGGACGAGGGTACAGGGGTTAAAACTCTACCTCTCTATAACATGTAGATGGGGGGGGGGGGGGGGCAGGCAGGGGTTAAAGCCTCTGATACATAAACACTGTGTCTCAAATGTTTTCCTTTACGTATGGCGCACACTATATAACACGTAGATGGCGGAGCATATTTCTGAGAGCATTGTCTTATTTTTATTTTTAATTTATTCATTTTATTAATCGTCTTTATGGGAAACATTAAACAACAGCTGGAGAAATATAATGGGTTTTTTTCTTGGTCATTGACATATTGAAACAAATACAAAAAACGAGTGAAACAAATAAATAAGAGTTTGTGTTTCTAATGTTTGAGTGTGTTACTGGTGCCCGAGGTGTGTTGATGGTGCACGAGGTGTGTTGCTGGTGCCCGAGGTGTGTTACTGGTGCCCTGGGAGTGTTACTGGTGCCCGAGGTGTGTTGCTGATGCCCGAGGTGTGTTGCTGGTGCCCGAGGTGTGTTACTGGTGCCCTCAGTGTGTTGTTGGTGCCCTGGGTGTGTTACTGGTGCCCGAGGTGTGTTACTGGTGCCCGAGGTGTGTTGCTGGTGCCCGAGGTGTGTTACTAGTGCCCAAGGTGTGTTGCTGGTGCCCGAGGTGTGTTACTGGTGCCCTGAGTGTGTTGTTGGTACCCTGGGTGTGTTACTGGTGCCCGAGGTGTGTTGCTGGTGTCCGGGGTGTGTTACTGGTGCCCGAGGTGTGTTACTGGTGCCCTGAGTGTGTTGTTGGTGCCCTGGGTATGTTACTGGTGCCCGAGGTGTGTTGCTGGTTCCCGGGGTGTGTTACTGGTGCCCGAGGTGTGTTGCTGGTGCCCGGGGTGTGTTACGGATGTCCGGGGTGTGTTACTGGTGCCCGGGGTGCGTTACTGGTGCCCGGGGTGTGTTGCTGGTGCCCGGGGTGTATTGCTGGTGCCCTGAGTATGTTGCTGGTGCCCGGGGTGTGTTTCAGGTGCCCAGGGTGTGTTACTGGTACCCTGAGTGTGCTCCTGGTGTCCGGGGTGTGTTACTGGTGCCCGGGGTGCGTTACTGGTGCCCGGGGTGTGTTGCTGGTGCCCGGGGTGTATTGCTGGTGCCCTGAGTATGTTGCTGGTGCCCGGGGTGTATTGCTGGTCCCCCGAGTGTATTGCTGGTGCCCTGAGTGTGCTCCTGGTGTCCGGGGTGTGTTACTGGTACCCTGAGTGTGTTGCTGGTGCCCCGAGTGTGTTGCTGGTACCCTGAGTGTATTGCTGGCACCCTGAGTGTGTTGCTGGTGCCCTGAGTGTGTTGCTGGTGCCCTGAGTGTGTTGCTGGTTCCCTGAGTGTGTTGCTGGTGCCCTGAGTGTATTGCTGGTACCCTGAGTGTGTTGCTGGTGCCCTGAGTGTGTTGCTGGTGCCCTGAGTGTGCTGCTGGTGCCCGGTGTGTGTTGCTGGTGCCCTGAGTGTATTGCTGGTGCCCTGAGTGTGCTGCTGGTGCCCGGTGTTTGTTGCTGGTACCCCGAGTGTATTGCTGGTGCCCTGAGTGTGTTGCTGGTGTCCGGGGTGTGTTACTGGTACCCTGAGTGTGTTGCTGGTGCCCTGAGTGTGCTGCTGGTGCCCGGTGTGTGTTGCTGGTGCCCTGAGTGTATTGCTGGTGCCCTGAGTGTATTGCTGGTGCCCTGAGTGTGCTGCTGGTACCCCGAGTGTATTGCTGGTGTCCTGAGTGTGTTGCTGGTGTCCGGGGTGTGTTACTGGTACCCTGAGTGTGTTGCTGGTGCCCTGAGTGTGTTGCTGGTACCCTGAGTGTGTTGCTGGTACCCTGAGTGTGTTGCTGGTACCCTGAATGTGTTGCTGGTGCCCTGGGTGTGTTGCTGGTGCCCTGAGTGTGTTACTGGTACCCCGAGTGTGTTGTTGGTGCCCTGAGTGTGTTACTGGTACCCCGAGTGTGTTGTTGGTGCCCTGAGTGTGTTTCTTGTGCCCTGGGTGTGTTGCTGGTACCCTGAGTGTGTTGCTGGTACACTGAGTGTGTTGCTGTTGCCCTGAGTGTGTTTCTTGTGCCCTGGGTGTGTTGCTGGTACCCTGAGTGTGTTGCTGGTACCCTGAGTGTGTTTCTTGTGCCCTGGGTGTGTTGCTGGTACCCTGAGTGTGTTGCTGGTACCCTGAGTGTGTTGCTGGTGCCCTGAGTGTGTTGCTGGTACCCTGAGTGTGTTGCTGATACCCTGAGTGTGTTGCTGGTGCCCTGAGTGTGTTGCTGGTACCCTGAGTGTGTTTCTGATACCCTGGGTGTGTTGCTGGTGTCCTGGGTGTGTTGCTGGTGCCCTGAGTGTGTTGCTGGTACCCCGAGTGTGTTGTTGGTGCCCTGAGTGTGTTTCTTGTGCCCTGGGTGTGTTGCTGGTACCCTGAGTGTGTTGCTGGTACCCTGAGTGTGTTGCTGATACCCTGAGTGTGTTGCTGGTGCCCTGAGTGTGTTGCTGGTGCCCTGAGTATGTTGCTGGTGCCCTGAGTGTGTTGCTGGTGCCCTGAGTGTGTTGCTGGTGCCCTGAGTGTGTTGCTGGTGCCCGGGGTATAATTCTCGCTGATATAAGACGTGATGTGAACCAAGATATAACTTCCAGATTAAGTCGGTGAGGTGTGACAGGCGAGGACCTTCTGATGGACACCCCGCTTGGTATTGGTTCTTGGCCCCCCTCCTGTGTGGGCTCTCTCTCTCTCTCTCTCTCTCTCTCTCTCTCTCTCTCTCTCTCTCTCTCTCTCTCTCTCTCCAGTATTCTACCACCTCTTTATCTTCTGTCTGTCTGTCTGTCTTTCTCTTTTTTCTTCTTTACTCTCTTTTTCTGTCTCTCTCTCTCTATTATTTCCAACTACATTTTATTCTTCTTTATTCCCCCCCTCTCCTCTCTCTCTACTTGCTCACATAGGCTTTACCCTCCCTCCCTCCCTCCCTCCTCCTTCCCTTCCCTCCTGTGAGATAATTCTCTCCTCCCTCCTCACCTGACAGGCCTCGCTACACCCCTCTGACTCACACACAGCCTACCATCCAGAACCCTTGGTACTACTGCTAACACACACACACACACACACACACACACACACACACACACACAGCATAGCTTATTTCACCTGAACAATAGACACCCCAGCTTATCTCACCTGAACATTAGGCACCCCAGCTTATCTCCCCTGAACATTAGACACCCCAGCTTATCTCCCCTGAACATTAGACACCCCAGCTTATCTCTCCTGAACATTAGACACCCCAGCTTATCTCTCCTGAGCATTAAACACCCCAGCTTATCTCACCTGAACATTAGGCACCCCAGCTTATCTCCCCTGAACATTAGACACCCCAGCTTATCTCTCCTGAACATTAGACACCCCAGCTTATCTCTCCTGAGCATTAAACACCCCAGCTTATCTCCCCTGAACATTAGACACCCCCAGCTTATCTCCCCTGAACATTAGACACCCCAGCTTATCTTCCCTGAACATTAGACACCCCAGCTTATCTCCCCTGCACATTAGACACCCCAGCTTATCTCCCCTGAACATTAGACACACCAGCTTATCTCCCCTGAACATTAGACACCCCAGCTTATCTCCCCTGAACATTAGACACCCCAGCTTATCTCTCCTGAGCATTAGACACCCCAGCTTATCTCCCCTGAACATTAGACACCCCAGCTTATCTCTCCTGAGCATTAGACACCCCAGCTTATCTCCCCTGAACATTACACACCCCAGCTTATCTCCCCTGAACATTACACACCCCAGCTTATCTCCCCTGAACATTAGACACCCCAGCTTATCTCCCCTGAACATTAGACACCCCAGCTTATCTCCCCTGAACATTAGACACCCCAGCTTATCTCCCCTGAACATTACACACCCCAGCTCATCTCCTCACTTCTTAGCTTTACGGATCATTGTCTCACTTGTTCCGCCTCATGGCATGGAGAGCCTCAGACCGTCCTCTGGTGAAGTGTTTGTCTGACTCCTGAGTAATACTGTCCTGCATCCTTAGCCTCTGTTTATTAACTCTTTGAATACGATGAGTTAACCCCTTGAGTACGATGGGTTTACCCCTTGAATACGATGACATAACCCCTTGAATACGATGAGTTAACTCTTTGAATACGATGACATAACCCCTTGAATACGATGAGTTAACTCTTTGAATACGATGAGTTAACCCCTTGAGTACGATGGGTTAACCCTTTGAATACGATGAGTTAACCCCTTGAGCACGATGGGTTAACCCTTTGAATACGATGACATAACCCCTTGAATACGATAAGTTGAAAAAATCCAGGATGATGATTTTAACTCCGTCGGCTTCAGAGTGTTAAGTCGAACTGTCTTTATTTACTACTGAGGTCCTGTTATCGTGTCTTCCCGCCTTCAAGGTCTCGAGTCAAGTCCTTATGGTGTTCTTACTCCTTCACTTCTCGGTTTACTGAAGAGTTATAGACATGTATCATAGAAATTTACCATTATAAGCAACCAACAACCTCTGACATTTAGTTTAAGCGATCAACAACCTCTGGCATTTATTTCAAGCAATCAACAACCTCTGGCATTTATTTCAAGCAATCAACAACTTCTGGCATTTATTTTAAGCAATCAACAACCTCTGGTATTTAATTCAAGCAATCAACAACCTCTAGCATTTATTTTAAGCACTCAACAACCTCTGGTATTTATTTCAAGCAATCAACAACTTCTGACATTTATTTCAAGCAATCAACAGCCTCTGGTATATATTTCAAGCAATCAACAGTCCCTGATAGCGTGTCTCTCCTCACATCTTGCAGAGTACTTCCGGAGTCCATCCATTTGACAGCCTCCACACTCTCCCACTTCTTCGTCCCATTGCCTTTACAACGGGAGACCTTTTGACCTGTAGACTCACTCGTTCTTTCTTCAGCTTTTTTTTTTTTTTTGTACTTTTCCAATTCCCCCTCAATCTGCAGTCCCCCCCTGACTCTTCTCAGTCCCCCCTGACTCTTCCCTGTACCCCCTGACTCTTCCCTGTACCCCCTGACTCCCCCTGTGCCCCCTGACTCCTCTCATTTGCACAGTTTCCTTCACATCCCAAGTTTTCATCTCCCTCAGCTGCACAGTCCCTCAGTGTCCCTTATTTCCTCCATTGCTCAGGCTTCTTCAGTCCCCTTCACTCCCTCACGTCACCTACCACTACCCATCACCTCGTCTTACCCAATTCAGGTCCTAACAGCTCTGAGCCGTTCTCTTCTCCCGGTGGAACCATCTTACATCTCTCCCTTAGAGCTCTTCAATTATTCTGAGTTCAGCTCCTCCGCCCGCTGCCGCCTCCTTGACGGACCTACGCGGCCTGCCTCAGTTGCTGGCGCCTTACTTATGCATCCTGAGGTACAGGGACGGAAGAGTAATAACATACATACATACATACATACATACATAACTGTAGGGGGAAGAGAGAGAGAGAGAGAGAGAGAGAGAGAGAGAGAGAGAGAGAGACTATCTCAAAACGTGGACTTCAAACTTGCAAATACAGGACCTGACCGTACCATCTCTCTCTCTCTCTCTCTCTCTCTCTCTCTCTCTCTCTCTCAGTTAAAGAAGACCTCTCCCCTCTTCTCAATTACCTCTTTTAGCTTTCCCTTTCACCTTATTTTCCCCTTCTGAAACTTTTTTCCTCAGTTCCTCTCGACCCTTCTTAGTACCCCCTCCGGACCTCCTCCTCTTCCTCCATTATTTATTTAAAGAACTCTCTCTCTCTCTCTCTCTCTCTCTCTCCCTCAACTTCCCCCTACGTGTTCACTTTTTCTCTTGCTGTTTCTCCCTAGCTCCTCTTCCGTATGACCTTCTTCCTCTTCCTCTATTCTCCTCTGGGTCTCTCCCTCCTCTTCCTCACTCTGTATCACTTAATCTTCACCCTGTTCCTTCATTCACCTTTGTTTCTCTTCCCCTTCATATTCTTCCTACATCTCCTCCTCTTCCCTTCTGTTCTTCCCCTTTCTCCTCTTCTTCCTGCTCCTTCCCCTTCCTCCCTGCTGCTCTTCGCCCTGCTGTTCTGCCTGCTGGTCACGTTAGCGTCGTCCAGCTGGGAAATAGTCACTCAACATTTCTTGGTGGTCAGTAACTTCCTCCTGTGGCTGGTATATCACACACACACACACACACACACACACACACACACACACACACACACACACACACACACACACACCCTTCCTCTGTCAGCTGCTTCTCTCTCTCTCTCCCTCTGTCTCTCCCTCCCTTTAGTTATTTTTTCCTTCATTCCTTCGTTTCTGCCTTTGTTATTTATCAATTTCTTCATCCCTCTGTTCGTCTCTCCCCCCCCCCCCTTTATCTCTCTCTGTTACGCCCTGTTACTTTACTATGACCTTCCTTCCTTCCTTCCTTCCTTCCTTTGGTTATTCCTTCATTCTTGTCATTCCCCTTTTCTTCCGTCCTTGCAATTTCTGTCCTCTGTGTTTACTTCACGTCTTACTTCTCTCTCTTTCCTCCTCTCTTCCCTTGGTCTCCGTCTCTTCCTCCTTTCCTTTCACTCTCCTCATTCTTCCTCTAATTATCCTCTTTTTCTTCTCCTTTTATACTCCTTTCGTCTCCTTCTATTCCTGTTCTTTCATTTTCTCTTTCCTTTCTTCCTTTTATCTTCCTTATTTTCTCCCCCTTTCTTCTTTGTTTCCTTCTCCTCTCCTTCCCTCCTTTCTTTTCCTCTCCTCCTTTCTCCCGTTCCCTTTTGCCTCCCTTTCCTTCATTCTCTTTCTCGTTCTGCTACCTATGGAAGTGATGATGATGATGATGATGATGATGATGATGATGGTGATGATGGTGATGATGATGATGGTAATGATGATGATGATGGGAGGTGTTGATGATGATGATGATGATGATGATGATGATGATGGTGATGATGATGATGGTAATGATGATGATGATGGGAGGTGTTGATGATGATGATGATGATGATGATGGTGGTGATGATGATGATGATGATGGTGATGATGATGATGATGGTGATGATGATGATGGTGATGGTGATGATGGTAATGATGATGATGATGGGAGGTGTTGATGATGATGATGATGGTGATGATGATGATGGTGATGATGATGATGATGATGATGGTGATGATGATGATGATGATGGTGATGATGATGATGATGGTGATGATGATGATGATGGTGATGATGGTGATGATGATGTTGATGATGATGATGATTATGATGATGATGGTGATGATTATCGTGTGTGGTGCTGGTGGTGTGAGCCTATTTTATATATATTACAGTAGTTGAATATATGAGTTTATTTGATGTGATATGTGAGAATAAAGACGTGGGGCGAGGCTCGTTAAACGGGTGATGACGAACGTGGGAACTAAAACGAAATAGGTATCAGTGTTGCAAATGTTACTGGGAGGAGGAGGAGGTGATATTGTTTAGGACAGTGTTACCAATGACGAGTGTGTGTGTGTGTGTATCTGGTGGTGCTTTGATGAGGTGAGATTAATCTAAGAAATTTTACACTCACACACACACACACACACCTGTATAAAGGCCTACACGTACAGTACGTACAAATACGTACATGCGTACAAAAACGCAATTACAGGTATACGTACAGATAATCATAAACATACATGTGTATGATGTGTGAACGCTTACAGACTTATGTACACACAGGCACCATAGTTCTGATGCAGCCTCTACCACTACTCCTGACTCGAGGGAAGTCGTAGTCAGGACTGCAAACCGAACGTCCCCCCCCCCCCCCTCACCATCGGTCGAAGCTTCTCTGGATTGTACGAATAACAGTTCATGGTGTAATATTTAAGAGAATATATGCTCGATACAGGTTCTTAGTGACGTCACAACATTTACCATCACTATACTTAACATTACTATACAAGAGGGACTGTTCGGCTTGCAGCCCTGACTACGACTTCCCTCAAGTCCGGAGTAGTGGTAGAGGCTGCATCAGAACTTTGGCGCCTGAGTGTACCTGCGTTAATTAATCCCTAGTACTGTAAGCGTACATGTGTGTATACTTAACACTTAAATACCGAGGTACGCATATGAATACATACATACATACATACATACATACACAACAGAACTGATCACAAACCCCTTCACATGTAGTCTTGCTAAACTAAACACTCCTCAAGTTATCTGTAAATATTGAATAGAAGTCATAGTTATGCCAGCGTAAATAAATGCACTGAACGTTTATTACCGTCACATACCAGAGTTTACAACAGATCTTATGTTTACCAAGTCTTACGTCTCTCTCGTTCAGCTACACTGTACAGCCACGTAATAGGTTCTCACTGGTGGCTAAATAACTTTCCTTGACAACAAAGTAAAGGAGGAACACGGCGTCGTCTCTTGGCTTGGTTGTGGACAATGGCGGGTCACCGAATATCTTCTTTTTTTTTTTTTAGAACTCTGTCATTTTCGTTTATTTTTGAACTCTGTAAATGTATACCGCGGTTGGCGCCCGTCTGTGAATACAAATATCTGTTAAATTATGATTAGGTCTTGTGTTAGCGGCCTTTAGCTGGAGCACTTATAGTTAATGAGGCGTTGTAGCCTTCCTCTGTGTCCTGGTGAGCTTCCCTACTGTTAGATGAACTCCCTCTTCTCCTGCAGATAATGTCGAGGTCTCTTCCTCCACCTGCAGCTCCGTCACCACTTAATTAGCCTCGCAGTTAGCCGCTGACAAGCCAACATAAAACACTACAGACCGATTAATTACGAACCTTTTAAAGACTGCACCAATAAGTAACTACAAACAATCTTAAGTATATTGCCAAAGCCATTACAACACTCCTCATAAACAGACGCCGTGTAAGACTGAGAAGAGCTTCACTTACGCTGAACTCCAAGAGAGTCCAGACTCTCTTCCCTCCCTCTCCCTCTCCTCACCCTTCTCCCCCACAGGTCTTTCACTGGTCATTACAAGTCACAACACGTAATATTGGCTCTAGAAATTCTCGTCGTGTCCCTGCCGTCCCTGGTGCCACTCCCGCCCCAGATCTCTTTAGTGCCCCTCTAGTCCCATCGCCTCAGTTTTCCTTACACGCTGGATCTATACTCATATATTTCTTCTATTTAATTTTGAAAAATATAAGTAGATTTTACTAATTATTTTCTTACGTTTATTATCGCATTATTTCTGTTTCATATTTCGTTCGTTACCTACTATTTATGGTTTATTTTCAACGTGGTAATTGATATTTTCCTTATATCTGGCCAAGAAATATATTTTAGTCAAGTCTATCTCGCGTAAATTGTTGGGTGAACATATTGACGGGTTATAAGCACAGTTCATTGTGGATTACTTTCTATATTACATAAGTGTTCAGCATTAATATTGTTCTATATATAACGTGCTCTTCCTCTCGGCTATAATCTGTTTATTAAGGATATGTCACATTCGTCCACCAATATGACGTGTGGTTTCGTGATTGGATAATGTGGCATTATCCTCTTTCTGTGGAAGCAAATTTTCGTTAATATACAGAACTTTGTTAATTATTTGTTTTCTAACTGACCAATCACAAGCCAAGATGAAAAAGGCGGGGCTACGAGTGGGTGGTTATGTAGCCTGACTGAACTCTTCTCTCTCCTGCTGTAGGCTACGAGTGGGTGGTTATGTAGCCTGACTGAACTCTTCTCTCTCCTGCTGTAGGCTACGAGTGGGTGGTTATGTAGCCTGACTGAACTCTTCTCTCTCCTGCTGTAGGCTACGAGTGGATAGGATGGAAGAACGACTCCCGCCAGACGCAGCCGGTGGAGATCACCTTCGAGTTCGACTCCGTCAGGAACTTCACCGGCCTCCACATGTACACCAACAACTTCTTCACCAAGGACACCCAGGTAGGTCTGCCCCCATGTAGGTCTGCCAACCTCTACACCCAGCTAGGTCTGCCACCCTCTACACCCAGGTAGGTCTGCCACCCTCCACACTCAGGTAGGTCTGCCACCCTCCACACCCAGGTAGGTCTGCCACCCTCTACACCCAGGTAGGTCTGCCACCCTCTACACCCAGGCAGGTCTGCCACCTTCTACACCCAGGTAGGTCTGCCACCCTCTACACCCAGGTAGGTCTGCCACCCTCTACACCCAGGCAGGTCTGCCACCTTCTACACCCAGGTAGGTCTGCCACCCTCTACACCCAGCTAGGTCTGCCACCCTCTACACCCAGCTAGGTCTGCCACCCTCTACACCCAGGTAGGTCTGCCACCCTCTACACCCAGCTAGGTCTGCCACCCTCCTGCATGCCAGTCAGTGGGTGTATGAGTAAGGTGGCTGTGGTTCAGGGTACAACAGGGGCTCAGTTGTATACAGGATGGGACACGTGAGGTGAGGATGGTAGTGTGAGGTAAAGGTGACAGAGTGTCTCTCCCCGACAGGTGTCTTATAGCTGTGTGTCTCTCCCCGACAGGTGTCTTATAGCTGTGTGTCTCTCCCCGACAGGTGTTTTATAGCTGTGTGTCTCTCCCCGACAGGTGTTTTATAGCTGTGTGTCTCTCCCCGACATGTGTTTTATAGCTGTCTGTGTCCCCGACAGATGTTTTATACCTGTGTGTCTCTCCCCGACAGGTGTTTTATAGCTGTGTGTCTCTCCCCGACAGGTGTTTTATAGCTGTGTGTCTCTCCCCGACAGGTGTTTTATAGCTGTGTGTCTCTCCCCGACAGGTGTTTTATAGCTGTGTGTCTCTCCCCGACATGTGTTTTATAGCTGTGTGTCTCTCCCCGACAGGTGTTTTATAGCTGTGTCTCTCCCCGACAGGTGTTTTATAGCTGTGTGTCTCTCCCCGACAGGTGTTTTATAGCTGTGTGTGTCTCCCCGACAGGTGTTTTATAGCTGTGTGTCTCTCCCCGTCAGGTGTTTTATAGCTGTGTGTGTCTCCCCGACAGGTGTTTTATAGCTGTATGTGTCCCCGACAGGTGTTTTATAGCTGTGTGTGTCTCCCCGACAGGTGTTTTATAGCTGTGTGTGTCTCCCCGACAGGTGTTTTATAGCTGTGTGTGTCTCCCCGACAGGTGTTGTATAGCTGTGTGTGTCTCCCCGACAGGTGTTTTATAGCTGTGTGTGTCCCCGACAGGTGTTTTATATCTGTCTGTGTCCCCGACAGGTGTTTTATAGCTGTGTGTGTCTCCCCGACAGGTGTTTTATAGCTGTCTGTGTTCCCGACAGGTGTTTTATAGCTGTGTGTGTCTCCCCGACAGGTGTTTTATAGCTGTGTGTGTCTCCCCGACAGGTGTTTTATAGCTGTGTGTGTCTCCCCGACAGGTGTTTTATAGCTGTGTGTGTCTCCCCGACAGGTGTTTTATAGCTGTGTGTGTCCCTGACAGGTGTTTTATAGCTGTCTGTGTCCCCGACAGGTGTTTTATACCTATGTGTCTCTCCCCGACATGTGTTTTATAGCTGTCTGTGTCCCCGACAGATGTTTTATACATGTGTGTCTCTCCCCGACAGGTGTTTTATAGCTGTGTGTGTCTCCCCGACAAGTGTTTTATAGCTGTGTGTCTCCCCGACAGGTGTTTTATAGCTGTCTGTGTCCCCGACAGGTGTTTTATAGCTGTGTATGTCTCCCCGGCAGGTGTTTTATAGCTGTGTGTGTCTCCCCGACAGGTGTTCTATAGCTGTGTGTGTCTCCCCGACAGGTGTTCTATAGCTGTGTGTGTCTCCCCGACAGGTGTTCTCGCGGGCGCGGGTGCTGTTCAGCGTGGGCGGGGAACACTACCACGTACAACCAGCTGTGGAGTTCGAGTACGTGGTGGACCGCATCTTCGAGCACGCGCGCAACGTGACCATCAGACTCCACAACGCCGCCGCCAAGTACGTCAAGCTGCAACTCTACTTCGCTCTCAGGTGGATTCTCATCTCCGAGGTCACGTTTGACTCAGGTAGGTCCTCTTGCTGTTACTGTTACTGCTACTATTACTGCTACTGGTTCTATTACTGTTATTAATTCTGTTACTGTTTCTGTTACTGCTTCTCTTACTGTTACTGCTTCTTCTTACTGTTACTGCTTCTCTTACTGTTACTGGTTCTGTTACTGCAGTTTATACTACTTTCTTCAATGTAACTGGTGCTACCTCTGTTCCTGCTGTATAACCACTTGATCCTCAACACAACTGCTCCTTCGGGCTTCCTCTTCTGACTGTTAATACTTGCTTGGCTGTAATTGCTACTTCTTGTCTCTCATACCCGTGGACACACTTGTTCCATGAAGGGTTAATGGCTCCTTCTTTTTTGCTGACTGCTTGTGGTGTTACCGTCTACAAATGGTACAGCTCCTTATGGTGTTAATGGTGTGATGGTGTTAATGGTGTGATATTTTGAATAAGTTTACATTACTATTCTTAAATCTTTTTCAGTTCTCATTAATCATTGTTTATCATTCAAAGGACCACAAGTTTATTAGTGATATATTTATAGATATTATATGTTTTGAGGTGGTGACTCAATTCTTATTTTCCATGGTTCTTGTATCTCACAGTTCCGTGCACCTGTAACCTGACGGATGAAGAGATGGTGTTGACGACGGAGGAGACGGTGAAGAAGAAGTCCTTGATGGAGGTACAGGATCAGCCCCCAGTGGTGCCAGCACAACCCTCCTCCTCAGGGTTCCTGGTTGGAGGTCTAGCCACCTTAGGCGTGGTTTTTGGCGTGGTTCCCGTAGCTCTCTGTGTCTTATATTACCGCCTTAAGTTCTCAAAGAAAACTAAGACGCCTCCCTCCACCATCAACAGCGTCGATGCCAAGAAAGTGTCAATGAAAATGAAGGATTTTCACATCAATATGAATCTTACGCCGACTTCCAATGGTTACTCACGGGCGAAGGGGGAACTGTATGGTCACGTGACCATGGAAGAGGAGGCGGCCGCCATGTACCAGGAACCTTACAAGGGTCCGCTGCACAACCCTGGGTACTACACTCTTGGCCACACTGTCACGCCCTCAGAGACTCCCCTCAAATGTCCCCTGCCCCTTGATACCGACGACTCAGTGGACTACGCAGTTCCTGATGTCAACATGACTCCACCGCCGCCATTCTCCGATGTGTACTCCCCGCCTCCTCCCGTCCCCTTGACGAGGCCGCCGTCGACGCTGCCAACAGTCAGGGGCCGTAAGGACTCACCTCTGCCGCCACCTGTGCCACCCATCCCTCCGCCCCCCGAACAGCAGTACTATGCCGCCCCACAGTTATGCTATGCTACCAATATCCAGGGCGTCACTGGCTCCGTCATATATGCTGTGGCCGATGGGACCAATGTTTTTAAAGAACGCCCAGTTCCTGAAGTGACTCGGCAGCGCATCCGCAGCTTGGAGACTCTTGGCGAGGGAAAATTCGGCATGGTTCAGCTGTGTGAGATTGAGGACCCCAAGGGATCACAGATGGTGGCAATGAAAAGCATCAGGGCAGGTGCCAGCGAGACTACCAAAAAAGATTTCCGCCAGGAAGCTCGAATCTTAAGTCGTCTTGATGATCCAAATATCGTTCAGCTGGTCGGGATGGTTACACGGTCGGAGCCTCTGTGTATGTTACTGGAGTACATGAGCTGTGGCGACCTCTACCAGTTCCTCAGGAAGCACCAGGGTGATGGGACCATCGTGCCTGCTAACTTCACGGATCCGGAGGAAGACGCGGACCTCCCAGTTCTTAGCTATGGGGCTCTTATTTATATAGCATCCCAAGTGGCCTCTGGAATGAAGCATTTGGAGGCCCTCAATGTGGTCCATCGGGATTTGGCGACTCGAAACTGTCTGGTGGGGAGTGAATTAACTATTAAAATATCGGACTTTGGCATGAGTCGATCTTTATATTCCAGCGACTACTACCGGCTGAGTGAAGGTCGGGCTCTCCTGCCCATCAGGTGGATGGCGTGGGAGTCTATCCTTCAGGGTCGGTTTTCCACCAAGAGTGACGTGTGGGCGTTCGGCGTGACGCTGTGGGAGATCCTAACGATGGCCCGCCAGCAGCCCTACGACGAGCTGAGTGACGACGGCGTGCTGGAGAACGTGTCTCACTGTTACCATGGTGATGGCTCCGGTATGATGGTTTTGCCTCATCCGCCGCTCTGTCCTCGCGAGATGTACGACATGATGACTGCCTGCTGGAGACCCAACGACCGCCAGCGACCTCCCTTCTGGGAGATCCACTTGTTCCTGCAGCGTAAAAACTTGGGTTATACCCTTGACTATATAGAGTGAGTTGTACTACAGCCTTCCGTGCACGAGGTCTTCATTATCCATTCAGTTATTCGGAGTGAGGTACTTTAAATTCTCTCAGGAGGTACTCGTGTTGGACTACTCTCTTGAGTACTTAGTGTGAGGTGTCTTGTGCTATCTTCATAGACCTTTCTGTTTCTGCAGCACACACCTCCTGGGTTACAAAGTCTATTGCATAAGTAAAACAACCTGTACCAGTCTGGTTACTCCTGTTGTGCTTCCTTACTTCGAATTTATTCTCAGTGGTTTACAGTGCCTCAAATGTGAAGACCTGTTGTACGTATTTCATAAAAGTGATCAATTGAAAATTGCCATCATGGCCTTCCAGCCAATTTGAACAATATTAATTACAAAATCTTTGCCGACCGTCAAAGGATGTTTTACAAGAATCTCAAACCTAACTTACTGTATGTAATCACTATATGGTGCTGGTCTACCTGTCTTGGGTAGTCTGTGTTCTTCCAATCAAGACGAATGTCATTGCCAAACTCTGTCTTACCAGCCGAGGAAAAGTCATGGCCAAAGCACTCAAAGAAACGATTATGAACACTTCTTGTTAAATTCTTCGACTACACCAATGTCATGTTGCTGACCTCTGAACACGGTGCACTCTTGCAATCAACAAGAATGCCGTAACTTTATCAGATAATCCTTGCTGGAAAAGGTGTTTCTGAATGGCGTTTTAGCTCTTCATGTTTATTGCCCACTTTATGGGTTAACAGGTGGTGTCAACCCCAGCACCATGGAAGGATGTCGTTATATTAGGGAGTGTTGAAAACCTTCTGCCAGTGACTAACAGATCCAATATTTAAGAATTTTGAGCTTTAAAATGTTTGCAAAGACCTCAGTGAAAAAGATGGACCACATTTTGGACATTTCACAACAACAGGGCCACCACGGTCATAGTGGACAGCACCCATTATACGGAGTTCGAGAACCAAGGTCGATCCCCGGGTACGAGAAAGGACTGTGTTCTTGTGTTAAATGTTGCATAATGCATTTCACGTACCCAGGGGTTCGTTATATTGTTATAAAAATGTTTACCATGAATGTTTACTTACAACTCCTTTAACATTGCAAAAAACATTACACTTGAATTTATTTTGATATTTGTAGTAGTGTGGTAGTCGTTGCTTTCATCCCTGTGGGATTCTTAAATAGCAAACTCTCAATTCAGTAGTTAATGGTGTGTGTTTATTATGTGAATAAAATTTCAGCACAAATCAAATTGTCTCAAAACATGTGACGTCATAAGAGGAACAATGCTTAAAGAAACTTATTCGTAAGTTTGTTAAGAACAAAAACATCTATTTTCTGTCACACGATGTTCAACCATATCGTGGTTCACAAGACCATATAAAAAGTGCTTCCGTGTGACGTCATTAGAGGAATGATAAAGACAAGATAACTCATTCTAACAAGTACTATAAGAGCTAAAGTGTTTGTTTTATCATGTGATTTACAACCATATCGTCGTTTTATAAAGTCACACAGTAAGTGCTTCCACGAGTCTCTTATTTTTCATTTTACTTTTTTATTACCGTATATATATATATATATATATATATATATATATATATATATATATATATATATATATATATATATATATATATATATATATACTTTACTTGCATTCTCAGCCACTAGAGTTGTGTTGTGGTTTGCTTAGGCTGTTGCAATTCAATTAATTAACCTTCGTCTGTTGGCGAGGTCCTGTGATTTGTCTGTGATATATATATATTAGTCAGGGATTGGTTTTTCAGTGAACGAAGACCAATAAAAAGCTATTTCTTGCATTATTATTTCTATCGTTTTTCTTTTCGTTCGAGATTATTTGATCTTGAGTCAACTTGGTTGATGGTGGAATATGGACCCAGATTTACACTCAAGATTCAAAGTGGTGAGAAGTTTTTCATTTCTTTTCATTTAAGTGTCATTGTGTTAGCTACTCTGAGAATGAAGAACATTGAGTTAATTAACATTTCTCACGTATATCATGCAATACAAATAACTGTAACTTGTGTCTTTAATGTTAATATATGTGTATTGTAAAGAGTGTGGGAGTTTATTGGTTATTATCACCATCTTTGTTTATATCAGTTTTGTCTACGTAACCACTTAAATGGAGTTTTATGAGCTTCTAGTCAAATTGTCTGCCACCGTTTTCATTCGCATTGAAAGGTACTGCAAAGATATCTCTCTCTCTCTCTCTCTCTCTCTCTCTCTCTCTTCCAACTTACGATAATGAAACAAAAAAGAATACCTTAAATGGTAATACATATCCTGTCATTGAGGTCACTCTACTGTACATACATATATATATAAAAGTTTAGTCTTACGATCATTATTTCTTCTTGTAAAGGAAAAAAAAAGTAATGTACAGTTCTCTCTCTTATTGGATGGCATTACTGTTAGAGTCTCTCCGGGGAGTTTGTCTCTCTATCTCTCCCTCAATTCTCTCTGTCTTTGGTGATTATGTTCATGTAGAGAAAATTTCGCTTTTTTTATGATATTGATAAAGAAAATAAAACCACTTCTTAATGTTTACACAATATACAGTGACGTATTTCCTTTTGGGCGAAAATAGTCAAAATCAATTGTATATTTTTTTTAAGTGACAGAACAAAACATAACGAGACATTAACTGTGTTTTAGTGAAAACTCAAACAGGACTTAAACCCTTTATTTAAATACTTGTATCTATGTAATGGGAGTCTGGATCTCTATATAAAGGTCATTTAACCATAGGGAACAACACCATGGATGCAGTTACTGAAAATTGTAGCAAATTACAATCAAAATATATAATTGCATCAAAAAAGAAGAAAATATGATTATTCAAATTTTCTTTACAGGATAACTGAGGACATCCCCAGTGATGTCCAATAGATATATAGATATATATTTTGTAATGTGTGTGTGTGCGTGTACCGCTGTCTTCATGCTGCTATGTTGTATTTTTTACAGAATTGTATGAAATAAAGACATGTATATAAATGTACACTGTTTATTTGTTGCCATGTTATTATTACTCCTGTACCTGCCCGCCATCTTGTATGAAATTGACGGTGTCTTACCTGTAGCTAATTAATACTACACCTAATAAATTTTTTTAGGAGTTATTTATAAGTTGCACAGTAATATCGACGGAGATATAGACAATAATTAATAACACGTTGTCCAAGGAGGGATCGAACCTTAGTCTTTTTGTGTGAGAGGTGAGTATGGATGCCACCAACCCACTACCAGTCTTGCTTGTCATAATATTTATACTCTCTCTCTCTCTCTCTCACTCTCTCTCTCTCTCTTTTCTTTATCACATCACCAATCTTAATTCTTCTCTCTCTTCTATACGTTACTACCCTTTCTACCATCTCCCTTCACCCTGCCATCTTGCCCTTACAGAACACAACATCAGCATAAGTGTCAGGGACGTCGTTCATCTTCATCAATAACAACTTAAATAGACCTACCTGGAGAGAGAGAGAGAGAGAGAGAGAGAGAGAGAGAGAGAGAGAGAGAGAGAGAGAGAGAGAGAGAGAGAGAGAGAGAGAGTAATACAAAAAATAAATAAATATATACCCTACACATTGACACGAACTAAAAGATCTCTGACAGAACCAACTGAAATATCACGGGTGAATTTTATTTATCAAGTTTTAGTATGATGTTCGTTGATAGCGATAAATCTATTAACCAGCAGTAGAGAGGAATTTATGTTATGATGTATAACTCTACATGAACATGAAAGCGAATGGTTTGGGTCATTAGATACAGTATTATAGTCATGTTCATGGTGACTCGGCAGACAGAGGGAATAATTAAGATAACTAGACTGAAATAAGAAGAGGAGTGAGACAAGGGTGTGTACTGGCACCTTCGTTTCATAGTAAAAACATCAAGAAATAGATCAAAGTTTTTCGTTTATAATTTACAATAATGTAAATGAAGTGAAAGACTTGGAGAGAGTAAGAAGATAGAAGGAAGACACTTGAGTAATATTGGAGGGACTTACAGAACAATAATACAGGAAGCAGAGGAGACAGATAACAAGGGATTGGGAGAAGATGAACAGTAGATCTATAATAATAAAAAGACATGTCCGTTAGTCTGTCTGTTCCAGCCACAGCTCCCAAACAGAACCAGTTAGAGACGTAAAACTTTACACACACATTACATGGGTCCCAAGGTTGTGCTTCTTGGTATTACTATTGACTACGGACCCCAGACTAAGATATTACCACGACGATTGTGGGAGCTGGTTACCCGTGTGTCTTGCTGTTTGACACAAGTAGAGACACTCGCTGTATGGGGAGAGGCCGGTAAGCAGCAGGTCTGTGCCGTATGAAGGACTGACTGAGAGTGAGAGCCAAGCCAGCAACCCACTCTGGGCGATATTTGAAATAATTACTCATAAATCAGATATAACGTATGGGAGAGGTGTCTAGAACAATGACATGCCCGTTATAATGAACACTTATCTATCTGGAATTATATGAGCAAAATATATGTACACTCGCACCAAAAAGTATCGGTGCAGGGTGAGATCGACGAGTTCCGAAACGATACGTATACATTGTGATATGTCGGGAAGGTTGGTAAGTGTATCCTCATAACCCCCCCCCCCCCCTCCACTAGGTGTTGCCATATGGCTAACAATCAGGGCTGCCAACATACGGCTGGAACAACTCGCCTTTCCCAATACCTATCATCACTGGTCTCAAATTATTCACACTACAGTATGCACCGATACTTTTTGTTGCGAGTGTACATTAATACTTGCATCGGGTCATGGAATCATTGGTCATATAAAAGTATAATAAGAGCTTATATATAGGATGCTGGAGGGTGACATACAGAATTACTATAAACGTAAAGGTGAAAGTTATATTATATTGATTTAGTGGATACCAAGAGAGGCCGTACCGAGGAAGGATTATTACCGTGGAAATAAATACTGTGTAAGGGAGTGATGGCGCTGAAATATTGGAAGGGTATATAAACACTGATGATTCCTAACCCCCTTGAGTACAATCCGACCCGCGCCTTAGTGCAGTGATTTAGGTACATGAGTAAGATACATTAAATTCCTTGAGTCTAATTACTCCCATGAGTACGATGGATTAACCCAGAGAGTAAAGTATCTTAATCCTTGAGTACGATTATTTAAACTTCTGATTACGATATCTTAACTTTGGTAAATGGTCATCAGTCTCCCAGAGTATAGTACACTGATGTTATATTCAGGGAGTTAAACCATTATGGTCAAAGGGTTAATATTAATCATATGTTGTGAATAATGACTCAATAAACCTACATTGTTTTTCACTATTGGTCTTTTTTAATTTATTTATTTATTTATTATTATTATTATTATTTTATTTATTTATTTATTTTTATTATTGGGCACCCCCCCCCCCCCTACATCCTTGTGTGAGGTGAAGCGCAGCAGAAGCGTTTACAGTGCCCAACAGGGCTTGCCTTATGTATCTTGAGTTAAGGGCATAGAAGCCTGAAGAGTCAAGGGCGTAGAAGCCTGAAGAATCAAGGGCGTAGAAGCCTGAAGAGTCAAGGGCGTAGAAGCCTGAAGAGTCAATGGTTTATGTCTACGCAAGTTATTGGAAGCTCCAACAACTTTCTCTGAATACGAATTCGCAACTTTCGATTTACAGCAGGTACCTAGTGTGCTGCTAGGTGAACCGGGACCAAGGGGACTAGGAAGAGTGTCCAAACAACTTCCGCCGGCCCGGGAATCGAACCCGTGACATCTTGGTTGCGAGGCAAGAGCGCTACCGCTCTACCACCAGCGCCCCCAAATTATTATTATTATATTTTCGCCCCCTAGGCCCTGATGCGGGTCAGTGACCTGTGCCCGGGTGGGCTAATGCCGTAAAAACAAAACAAAACATAAAAGACCTCGCCTGTTCAAGTGCATTAATACATCAACACCAATTACTTACAAAAACTTACTAAAACGATACACTGAAAAACAAAACAAATATAAGTATAAAGAACAATACCAAAAGTGATGCAAAAAATTTACCTTCTTTAATGTTATAAGGCGCCTTAGGCCTAAAAATCCCCGGTTGAAATTGTAACAAATCAGCCAAAATGTTTTGCCTCGTAAGGCCTACCCGACGCTACCATTAGGACAGAGACCCACTGTATAAATGGAGTCTGTAATAGACCTGTAATGGTGAAGATAAATGGATTTTAACTTCCACCATAATGTTGGTTCTAGTGTAGCGTAATATAATATTTCTCTACGCTGGATGTATTTTATTTTTAAGAGTAAATAAGATCAATAGTATTGTCGGTATATTCACTGTGTTGAGTATTGCTTATAGTTTGTTTTAGTTATAGTGTGTTTATCTTTTAAAGGAAGTAAGTTCTTTCAAGTTAATATACTAAGTCCACTCCCAGGAGCTGACCTCTATACTCCTTTATTAAAAACCACCATCACCTACACACATAAGTTGTGAATGTGATGGTGATACTGACGCTCAGGAGAGAAGCATGTAACCCGAGAGTGATATGGTGGATGATGTTATGTTCCCGTATTACAGCGAGCGTGTGAGTCATCAGGTGTGTGCTGTTCCCATCATCTTATAGTGTGGTGACAAGAGCCAAATGACTTTGTTTTATTATTATATAGATAAAGATGGGATGGTGTAATAGTTAGACAGAGATAACAAATAAGAGAGCTACATGGGAATATGTTATCTCACACACACACACACACACACACACACACACACACACAGAACCACTGAAACTCGTAACATTTTCACAGTTCTCAACCAATACGATAGGCTAACCAGAAAATGTATTGAGAAAAATATGACAGAAAAATATAGTTACATAAAGGCAATATATGATTGAGATACTGGAAAACTATTGAGGAAAAATATAACATGTACAAAAATGATGGCAGCCGGGATGGGCAATACAAAGTGGATCTATGATAACATATTCTCAAGAGTATTGACAGAACCTAACGTCGGAAGTGGGCCCCTGATTGGCTGGCTTGCTTGACCAAAGAGAACTGGCCTTACATATTATTAAAAGAGCGTAATCGGGATAAAAGAGAAGAGAGAAAAAGTGCATGTCGGGATTAACTTATTCAACAGTGGATAACAGAGAGAGAGAGAGAGAGAGAGAGAGAGAGAGAGAGAGAGAGAGAGAGAGAGAGAGAGAGAGAGTACAATGACTGATTACCAAGGCTCAGTTTGTAGCACCGTTCACGTAAGTCAGTGTAAAGCAACAACTATTATATATATCTTCACAATGACCCAACACACACACAAACACTGTTGTTGACCCGTTGTTGTATCTTACGTGTCTGTACAGCTCAGTTATGTTGCTTCTTGGTACAATATTTGACAATGATTCCTGTTCATATGTTTAATATTTCACGACAACACGAGTGGTTTGGGTAACAATATAGGTATGATGTGTGATAATGATAGATAGTTTATTTCCTGGTGTAGAGTAGTGATTAACATAAAAAAATTTGGGTAGTACGAATCTCTGGTGGTTATGGTGATGGTAATAGTGGTAGTGGTGGTGATGGTGACGATGGTATGGTGGTGGTTATGGTGGTGGTTATGGTGGTGGTGGTGTTGGTGATAGTGGTAGTTATGGTGGTGATAGTGGTGGTTGTGGTGGTGGTGATGGTATGGTGGTGGTTATAGTGGTGGTGGTTATGGTAGTGATAGTGGTGGTTGTGGTGGTGGTGATGGTGGTGGTGGTGATGGTGATAGTGGTGGTGGCGGGGATGGTGAGAGTGGTGGTTATGGTGGTGGTGGTGGTGATAGTGGTATGGTGGTGGTTATGGTGGTGATAGTGGTGGTTGTGGTGGTGGTGATGGTATGGTGGTTGTTATGGTGGTGGTGGTGATGGTGAGAGTGGTGGTGATAGTGAGTGGTGGCTATGGTGGTAGTGGTGGTGATGGTGATGGTGGTGGTGGTGGTGATGGTGATAGTGGTGGTGGTGGTGGTGGCGGTGATGTTTGTGGTGGTGGTGGTGGTAGTGGTGGTAAGGGTGGTGGTGGTGGTGGTGGTGGGGGTAGTGGTGGTGGTGGTGGTGGTGGTCAGAGTGGTGGTTATGGTGGTGGTGGTGGTGATAGTGCTGGTTATGGTGGTGGTGGTGATGGAGATAGTGGTGGTGGTGGTGGTGGTGGTGGTGGTCGTGGTGGTGGTGGCGGTAAGGGGGTGGTAGTGATGGTGGTGGTGGTAAGGGGGTGGTGGTGGTGGTTGTGGTGGCGGTGATGGTGGTGGCGGTGGTGGTGGTGGTGGTGGTGGTGGTAAGGGTGGTGGTGGTGGTGGTGGTGGTCGTGATGGTGGTGGTGGCTGTGGTAGCCGTGATGGTTGTGGTGGTGGTGGTGGTGGTGGTGGTGGTGGTAAGGGTGGTGGTGGTGGTGGGGGTGGTGGTGGTGGTGGTTAGGGTGGTGGTGGTTATGGTGGTGGTGGTGGTGGTGGTGGTGGTGGTGGTAAGGGGGTGGTGGTGGTGGTGGTAAGGGGGTGGTGGTGGTGGTGGCGGTGGTGGTGGTAAGGGGGTGGGGGTGGTGGTGGTGGTGGTGGTGGTGGTGGTAAGGGGGTTGTGGTTGTGGTGGTGGTGGTGGTGGTAAGGGTGGTGGTGGCGGTGGTGGTGGCGGTGATGGTTGTGGTGGTGGTGGTGGTGGTGGTGGTAAGGGTGGTGGTGGTGGTGGTAAGGGTGGTGGTGGTGGTGGTGGTGGTAAGGGTGGTGGTGGTGGTAAGGGTGGTGGTGGTGGTAAGGGTGGTGGTGGTGGTGGAGGTAAGGGTGGTGGTGGTGGTGGTGGTGGCGGTGGTGGTGGTGGTGGTGGTGGCGGTGGCGGTGGTAAGGGGGTGGTGGTGGCGGTGGTGGTGGCGGTGGTGGTTGTAAGGGGGTGGTGGTGGTGGTAAGGGGGTAGTGGTTGTGGTGGCGGTGATGGTTGTGGTGGTGGTGGTGGTGGTGGTGGTGGTAAGGGTGGTGGTGGTGGTGGTGGTGGTAGCGGTGATGGTTGTGGTGGTGGTGGTGGTGGTAAGGGTGGTGGTGGTGCTGGTGGCGGTGATGGCGGTGATGGTGGTGGCGGTGGCGGTGGTGGTGGCGGTGGTGGCGGTGATGGTTGTGGTGCTGGTGGTGGTAGTGGTGGTGGTAAGGGTGGTGGTGGTGGTTATGGTGGTGGTGGTTGTGGTGGTGGTAGTGGTGGTGGTAAGGGTGGTGGTGGTGGTTATGGTGGTGGTGGTGATGGTTGTGGTGGTGGTGGTGGTGGTGGCGGTGATGGTTGTGGTGGTGGTGGTGGTGATGGTTGTGGTGGTGGTGGTGGTGGTGGTGGTGGTGGTGGTTGTGGTGGTGGTAAGGGTGGTGGTGGTGGTGGTGGTGGTAAGGGTGGTAGTGGTGGTAGTGATGGTGGTGGTGGTGGTGGTGGTAGCGGTGGTGGTGGTGGTGGTGGTAGCGGTGGTGGTGGTGGCGGTGGTAGCAGTGGTGGTGGTGCTGGTGGTGGTGGTACTGGTATCATCACATTTGTGTGTCGTAGGTATTAGTAAAACACTTGCTTCCTTACAAGAGTGGTGATCGCGAAGACGTGGAAGTGGTGGTGGTGGTGGTGAAGCCAAGGAATAGTGGAGAATTGGTGGTGGGGTGTGGGAGTTGTGGAGGCTTTAGAGTGTTGGAGGTGTGGGAGTGGTGGAGGCATGGAATTGGTGGGAGCGTGGGAGTGATGGAGGCGTCGGAGTGGTGGGGGCGTGGGAGTGATGGAGGCGTGGGAGTGGTGGAGGCGTAGGAGTGGTGGAGGCGTGGTGGTGATGAAGGCGTGGGAGCGGTGGAGGTGTGGGAGTGGTGGAGGCGTGGTGGTGGTGAAGCGTGGGAGTGGTGGAGGCGAGGTGGTGGTGGAGGCGTGGTGGTGGTGGAGGCGTGGTGGTGGAGGCGTGGTGGTGGTGAGGGGATAGTGGTGGTGGAGGCGTGGTGGTGGTGAGGGGATAGTGGTGGTGGAGGCGTGGTGGTGGTGAGGGGGTAGTGGTGGTGGAGGCGTGGTGGTGGTGAGGGGATAGTGGTGGTGGAGGCGTGGTGGTGGTGAGGGGATAGTGGTGGTGGGGGCGTGGTGGTGGTGAGGGGATAGTGGTGGTGGAGGCGTGGTGGTGGTGAGGGGATAGTGGTGGTGGAGGCGTGGTGGTGGTGAGGGGATAGTGGTGGTGGAGGCGTGGTGGTGGTGAGGGGATAGTGGTGGTGGAGGCGTGGTGGTGGTGAGGGGATAGTGGTGGTGGAGGCGTGGTGGTGGTGAGGGGATAGTGGTGGTGGAGGCGTGGTGGTGGTGAGGGAGTAGTGGTGGTGGAGGCGTGGTGGTGGTGAGGGGGTAGTGGTGGTGGAGGCGTGGTGGTGGTGAGGGGATAGTGGTGGTGGAGGCGTGGTGGTGGTGAGGGGGTAGTGGTGGTGGAGGCGTGATGGTGATGAGGGGATAGTGGTGGTGGAGGCGTGGTGGTGGTGAGGGAGTAGTGGTGGTGGAGGCGTGGTGGTGGTGAGGGGGTAGTGGTGGTGGAGGCGTGGTGGTGGTGAGGGGTAGTGGTGGGGGAGACTAGTCATGGTTGTGTAGAAGCACTGGACGGTTCGCCAATGGCCTGAACTAGAGTCATTCCATCTATGAACACACAAGTAGGATCAACGGTTGGTGGCAACTCCTCCTCGTGTGTGTCCACCAGTATATGGGAGCAGAGCTTTATCTGCTGTCCTGCCTTTGTCTAGTGTAGCGAGTGACGGGGCACAGGTGCCAGTTCATGCTTTAATAGCGTTGGTAAACTTCTCCCCCGCTGGTAAATGCATCAAGAAGTCGCCTGAATCGGTCTCTGTCGGCCTCCATTGTATTGATTTGTCCAGATTTGTTTGGTCATTTGTACAGTGTGGAGAGATGCGAAAATGTTAGAAATTTTGTTCTTGGAGAAACTTTTAGATGAAACTCCCATCAAGTCTTTGCGCCGCTCTTGTGCACGTTGAAGGTCTTGTTTGATTTTTGAAGGGGAAAACATCATCAGTGGAGACACATTGTGGATCTGCACAATCTCGTCCTAAAGGACTGAACTGCTCCAGTTGTTAGAAGAGATTGGTAGCATACCCTTCATCCCTTTCCATGCGATGACGTCCCTGTCCTTTTATTTTGAAGTTAGATCTGATGATATTCCAATTTGCACATTCTTGTCCTCTGATAATGGAGCCAGACCACAACAACGAGCAAGTGCTGACTTAGAACTTCTGATTTCGATAATTCCTCCATAGATCTTGTAGAGTTGAAGACACCAAGTGACTCCTTCACTACGAATTTATCTGCAACGAACTGTGTGGTTTAGTTCCATCATATTAGACAAGTATGTAATTAGCGTATGTAATTAACTTGATTATAGATGATTATTAGAGACAAAATTTCCTCGAACTAGCGATGTGTGCCACCTCGTTCTGCTCCCTTGAAGAGTCATAGGAGTTGAACCATAGTCGTGTATTGTTGTATTGTTTGAAGAACATAAATGTGGCATTACTCTCGTCTCTGTATTTCTCTCTGCACTCTCACCAAAAAATACAGTGATCTCTGTAGCCAAGTCACTACTACATAGTTACAACAAGGTGAAGAATTACCAAAGACAATCATCATCAATATAAAGAAAACGACAAGAAAATGCAACAAACTTGATTAATTTTGGAGTCACATGAAAACACTAGACGACTGACAGAGTTAGTGAGCTTCATAGCATTACATAAACTGTTGATATTAACTTGTTAAAGGCCGTGTATGAGGGATCCAAGGCCGTGCATGAGGGACCCAAGACCGTGTATGAGTGACCCAGTGTTGTGTATGAGGCACCCAAGGCCGTGTATGATTGTATAACGATTATTGCTTTATACGATACGATACGATTTGAACCAACTTGAAAAAATATACCCAATGTCCGGATTGGCTGTGTGTGTGTGTGTCTGTCTGTGTGTCTGTCTGTATGTGAATAAATAGGATTATATTTTGGAAACGTAAACAGTGGAGGATATAATAAGACCGATAAATGAGAGAGAGAAAGCGAGAATAATAGAGAAAGAGACACAGTATGAGAAAGAGAGGAAAAGGAAGAATGATGATAGCGAAAAAGGAGTCGAAGAGAGAGAGGGAGAGAGAGATAACACAGGACAACAAATTTTTTATAATTCCCAGTTGCATGAGATTTCTTTACTGTTTCTTACCATTTTTGATCTGCTGATTTCATATTTGAAACCAGTTTTGTTCTGCATGCTCCAGTTTTCATGCATTTTGAGGTGTTACATTCTAGCCGTTTGCGGTCAAATTAATTAATTACACGATTATGGTATCAATAGGGAGATATAATTTTGTCTGTTTTTTCTTTCAGATTTGGTCATGGCTACAAAGAGAAATCAATGTGTGAACAAACCTGATGCCTTCTGTTATATTTGTGGATACTTCACGCTTATTCGTCAGAGGCGCAATATAACATCGTTTGTGAGGCGCGGCTATAAAGCGTACTTCGGACTTACTCTTGGCGACCAAGACAAAAAAGGGGCTCCACATGCTGTGTGTCATAACTGCGAAGAAATGCTGCGTGACTGGACAAAAGGAAAACGTAAGGGCTTACCGTTCGGAATTCCCATGACCTGGCGAGAACCGAAGGACCACACAACTGACTGCTATTTTTGTCTGATCAATACGAAGGGTGTTGGCAAGAAAAACAGACATAAAATATCGTATCCTAGTATCCCTTCAGCAATTCGACCTACTTTGCACTCTGATGAGCTACCAGTTCCAGTTTTTAATGGGTTGTCTCCAGCTGAAGAGGAGGGAAGCGACAAAGACCAAGAGAGTGAACATGAAACTCAAGAAATACTTGCAGATTCCGACGATTCTTCTGATGGTACACCAGAGTCATCAACCCCTCAGAAGTTTAGTCAGCCAGAGCTGAATGACCTTGTGCGTGATTTGGGTCTCTCCAAAAATGCAGCAGAAGTTCTAGCTTCTAGGTTGCAAGAAAAGGCTCTACTGAACCAGACCACAAAAGTTTCAGACTTCAGAAAGCGGGAACAGGATTTTGTGCCATTCTTTACAGAGGAGAATACGTTTGTTTACTGTCATAATATCCCGGGTCTTCTCCAGGAATTAGGGATTCCATTGTATAGTCCAAATGACTGGCGATTATTTCTAGATAGTTGTAAGCGTAGCCTGAAGTGTGTGCTACTACATAATGGTAATGTCTATGCAGCTGTTCCAGTGGGTCATTCTGTGTGCTTACGAGAGGAGTATAATGACATTAAAACTGTGATTCACCTGCTAAAATACCATGAGCACAACTGGACAATTTGTGTTGACCTCAAAATGGTGAACTTCCTTCTTGGCCAACAAAGAGGATTTACAAAGTATCCCTGCTTTCTTTGCATGTGGGACAGCCGAGCTAGAGAAAGGCATTGGAACCTGAAGGAGTGGCCCTTACGTGAGACTCTGGAAGCTGGTATGCCAAACATTGTCAATGATCCAATCGTCAGTCGAGAAAAGATCATATTTCCTCCTCTCCATATCAAGCTGGGCCTGATGAAACAGTTTGTCAGAGCATTAAATACTGATGGTGAATGCTTTCAACACATAGTCTCTGCTCACCCTGCTTTGTCATTTGAGAAGATAAAGGCAGGTGTGTTTGATGGACCACAAATTCGTGCACTTGTACGTGATCAAGACTTTGTCAGAAAGATGGACGACAAGGAAAGGGGTGCATGGCTTTCATTTGTGGCGGTAATGGAAAACTTTCTTGGTAATAAAAAGGCTGACAACTATGAAACCCTTGTAGCAACCATGTTGTCAGCCTTTCATGACCTTGGATGCAATATGAGTGTCAAACTCCATTTCCTATATAGTCATCTTGATAGATTCCCTGAGAACCTAGGGGCAGTAAGTGACGAGCAAGGCGAGCGGTTTCATCAGGATCTCAAGACCATGGAAGACCGCTACCAAGGGAGATGGGACAAACATATGATGGCAGACTACTGCTGGAGCATTAAACGAGAGTGCCCTGAGACATTTCACAAACGCAAGAGCTTCAAGCGCAAATTCCTACCTGGCTAAAATGTGATTGGGCTTTGTCTCCTCATAGTAACAAATTTCTTACCTAACAATGAGTTTTATACAAATTTCAACCTTTGTTTTAGATGGAACATGTTTCAAATTGTGTTGTTGAATAAATTTAGAACATGTAATATTTTATTGTTTATTACCCAGCTAATTTAATGACAGTTTAATGACATATTTTTCAAGATAGACGACGAGGTCAATAAGACGAAGACGAAATTTTAAAATTTCAAAATACCTTGATTGCAAAAAAACGAGCTTACAGAAAGAAACTAACTTCAGATATGAGATCAGCACACCCAAATTAGGTAGAATCAAGTGTTTATAGCAATGCAACAAAAACTTTGTTGACCAGTGTAATCAATAGCACAGAGAGACACACAGAAAAAAAAATAGAAGAGAAAATAAGAAAATAATAACAAGAATTCGATAAGCACAAATTGAGAACCAGAAAAAATTGATGATTGATGATAGAAAAGGGAGAAAGATAGGATAAGAATCAAGAGGGTAAGGAAGAACTAAACAGCAGGATATGGGTAGGAAATGAGAGTGTCAGGGGAGAGGGAGAGAGAGAGAGAGAGAGACACACAACGCCTGGGAAAAAAATAATAAAAAAATACGGATTTTTTTAGGGGGAATAATATTTACCAATGCATATTTTTTTCCTAGGATTATCCACGTAAGGCTCTTAACTGTGTGTGTGTGTGTGTGTGTTGTGTGGTGTGTGGGTGTGTGGTGTGTGTGTGTGTGTGTTGTGTGGGTGTGTTGTGTGGTGTGTGGTGTGTGTGTGTGTGTGTGTGTGTGTGGTGTGTGTGTGTGTGGTGTGTGTGTGTGTGGTGTGTGTGTGTGTGTGTGTGTATGTGTGTGTGTGGGGAAAGACAAGAAGAAAGAAAATAATGATAAAAATTGGAGGGAAAATATAAGAGGTGAGAGGAGAGGATGGAGAGAGGGGAGAGGGAAACGTAGGAGGAGAGGGGAGAGGGGAGAGGGGAGAGTACTATATGAGAGTGAAAGAGAGTGAGTAAGAGGAAAGGAGGAAATGAATTGTGAGAACCGAGAATAGAGAGAAGGAAGAAAAAATTATGAGGGATATTAGAAAGAAATTTAATAAAAGAGAGAAATGAGACAAAATGAAAAAAAAAAAAACGAACGATGATAAGAAGGAAATGATAAGCGAGAGAGAAACCAGGAAGAAGAATCCACAACAATAATGTGAGAAGAAGGAAAACTGAGAGAAGAGGAAGAAAGAAAAACTGTGAAAATATATGGCTAAGGTAAATGTGAGAGGCAGAAGGAAGGATGATGGAAAGGACAGAAATGAAAAAAGGGAGGAAAGAAAGAATAATCAGCTTCATTTATGGATGGATGGATGGATAGATAGATAGATAGATAGATAGATAGATAGATAGAGTGGACCATCAAACTATTATATTGTACACTACCACCACTACCACTACTATCACCACCACTACCACTACTATCACCACCACTACTATCACCACTACCACTACTACTACCACCACTACTACCACTACTACCACTACCACCACTACTATCACCACCACTACCACTACTATCACCACTACCACTACTACTACTACCACTACCACTACTACTACCACTACCACCACTACTACCACCACTACTATCACTACCACCACTACTATCACTACTACCGCTACCACTACTACCACCACTACTATCACTACCACCACTACTACCACTACTACCACTACCACCACTACTACCACTACCACTACCACCACTACCACCACTACTATCACTACCACCACTACTATCACTACTACCACTACCACCACTACTATCACTATCACCACTACTACCACTGTTTCTTTCTTTTTTTTGAGTGGCCTCCAGCCTCCCCCAATAGCCACACCTTCGCCACCATTTAATTACCTTAATATTAAATATCCTAATACATAAGTATTAAATTAATTGAGCCGCAGATCTATGCGGCATTCAGTGACTGTAGCCTCATAGTCAATATCTGCAGCAGTTGTCGGAGTTGGGGCAGAAGCTCTCGTTCCCCTGAGGCAGAGCAAAGCCGACCGAAGGAGAGAGAAAGACAGTTGACATCTCATCCAGGCTGTAACGAAACTTCTGGGCTGCTGCTTCTGTTCGGAGATCACCTCCGCGAGTCTGGCGTAGAAACATCTTGCACTTGGTCCCATCCCACCAGAGGTTGTGAACACTAGAGGAGTGAAGCTGCCTTGATCAACGTTTTGGATTATCTCTCCATATGCCCTTATCTTGCCGTTCTCGTTCCTCCTATGTGCAGCATCGAGAGCTAGGTTACGGTGACATGCGGCCATGGGATAAAAAATCCTGATGTCGAAGAAAGCTCGCTGTCCCCGCGTCCAGAATCCTCGAGCACTGACGTCAACACGGGCTTCGTTAGATGTGTTTGAAGTCCTATGTTGGAAGATCTCACCATCCAATGGAAGGAGGGTCGGTTCTACCATGACATCCCGGCAGATTTCTTTCAGCATATTTGCTGTAAGGTCCCTTACTTCGTCATGCCTCATGCATATGAAGCCCCCTTTCTTGCACACCATGGCGTGATCGCCGTCATAGGAAGAGCCACACACGCATTCGGAGGGTAAACCTTCAACTGGCCGACCGTACCTTAGAGCAATGGCATCTGTAAATTCTTGTTTGTTAAGACTGAAACCATTTGCCCTTATCGGTAACGTAGTTAACCAGTTCGAGGCGCCCACCTCCTGCGCTGTAGCTACTCCACTACTACCACTATCACCACTACTACCCTCACTTTCACCACTACTACCCTTACTTTCACCACTTCTACCCTTACTTTCACCACTACTATCCTTACTTTCACCACTACTACCCCTACTTTCACCACTACTACCCTTACTTTCACCACTGCTACCCTCACTTTCACCACTACTACCCTCACTTTCACCACTACTATCCTTACTTCCACCACTACTACCCTTACTTTCACCACGACTACCCTTACTTTCACCACTTCTTCTACCACTACTCCACAACTGTAGTCGATGTACGCTGCCTCCTCCTTCCTCACCCTATCAATTCATTATGCAACAAACGCAACACTGCACAATTTAACGCATTACAGACATCCACAGTTAACGAGGCAGCATTCCCAACACACCCCTGCCCGTCTAATGCTATGCCAAGTACGCCAAATTGGCCTTAACAAGAAGAGAAACTTTTGCCAAATTAATTCGTCGGTGGATTTGTCTCTCTCAGTAGGATTTTATAGGACTCGACCAACTGATCTTAATTCTGGGGTTCCTACGTCCTGAAATCCTTTGAGTAGTTGAGGTTTTTTTCCTCGTCTGTTGTTTATTTAGGTTTTGATTGTCACTGTTTTTGTTTTTTTATTCTTTCAATTTACTTTTTTTGTGCTGGTGGTGTTGTCTCTGATGCCCGATTTTTTCTTGTTAATTCTTTTTATCGTTTTATTTGTTGTCGTCTTGTTATCGTTTTAAAGTCATCGTCTTCTTTGTTCTGCTCTCTCGTTCTGCTTTTGGTGTTTATTTTCTGTTATTTTCTTTTGTTCACTGAATCTTTTTCTCTGAGGTTCCTTGTCTTGGAATACTTTGGAAAGACTATTTTTTTTTCTGTCCATGATTCTTTCGCTTTTGTCGATCTCATTTACATTTTCTTAAGTTTCCTCGTAAGTTCAACCAACACACCTCCTGCAGGCTCTGGCGTGAGTCTTAACATAACCTCCATTTCCTTTCCTTCACGGTCTTCTAAATTCATTACACATCTTCCAGCTCAGCGTTCCAGACTTTATGTTTCGTCTTTCTTCTCTTCTCACTCTTTCCAGGCCGCCGCCAACGCTTGCATTGTAAAACATGCCTCACCCCTTTTTGTTTTCCTCCTCAGTCCTCACGGGGCGTCTAAACAAGCATTCCAGAGTATATTTTGCTCTCTCGCTCCTCCCTTAGTGATTTGCATACCACTATCCCAACGCTTCAGACATTGTGTTTTCCACTCCCTCCTTACGTAGTCTCTCCAGGTGGTAAATTCATGTTCCAGAATCTCTCTCTCTCTCTCTCTCTCTCTCTCTCTCTCTCTCTATTATTTTACTTCCCCCATGCCTCTGAATCAGCATTCTGGGCCTTAATTTACCCTATCTCTATTTTCCCTTATTCCTTCTTGGAATCTACAGCAGTATTTCAGTTATCTGTAGTCTCTTTCATCTCTCTTAGTCTCTCAGTCCTCGACATTAGGATTCTAGATCTTTCGTTATTTTTTTTCATCTTTCTGTTTCCCTCTGGGCGCCCGTAGTACAGATCTAGATACCATATAGTTACACCTACACTTTTCTTCGCCCATATCCCCTACACCCCATCACATCACCATGGCTTGCATCTTCCTCCTCTAACCTCTAACCTCCTCTCAATCCTTCCAGAGAGTTTCGCCAGCTTTCCAAAATCGTCATTCTTTACACTCTCTCTTTCTCATTTAGCCACCTCAAGTGTTCCAGCATCTAACCTCAACCCCTTTAACAGCCCGTTCAACCAGAGAGACCCATATCTTCTTTCTCTCTCACCTCTTCTTTCTCCCTTCTCTGTCCTTCCAGGCGGCTACACCAGCGTTCCAGACACATCATCCAGTCACCATTACGGTCGGCCTCGCTGCCTAACTCCTTCCAGCCGCCATTAATTCCCCAGAGGTTTTACAAGTCCTGGTAGCGACGTGCAACCTAATGGCGGGGAAACTTTCCGTTGTAGCACTTGTTGAGGTGGCAACTGTTGTTGATATTGTTGTTTGTGACGCCAACTGTTGTTGATATTGTTGTTTGTGACGCGAACTGTTGTTGTATGCTGTTTGTGGCGCGAACTGTTGTTGTTTTTGACGCGAACTGTTGTTGTTTGTGGCGCGAACTGTTGTTGTTTGGCGCGAATTGTTGTTGTTTGTGGCGCGAACTGTTGTTGTTTGTGGAGCGAACTGTTGTTGTTTGTGGCGCGAACTGTTGTTGTTTGTGGCGCGAACTGTTGTTGTTTGTGGCGCGAATTGTTGTTGTTTGTGGCGCGAACTGTTGTTGTTCGTGTCGCGAACTGTTGTTGTTTGGTGCGAACTGCTGTTGTTTGTGGCGCGAACTGTTGTTGTTTGTGGCTCGAACTGTTGCTATTTTGTTGTTTGTGGCGCGAACTGTTGTTGTTTATTATTTGTTGTTTGTGGCGCGAACTGTTGCTGTCTTGTTGTTTGTGGCTCGAACTGTTGCTATCTTGTTGTTTGTGGCGCGAACTGTTGTTGTTTGTTATTTGTTGTTTGTGGCTCGAACTGTTGCTGTCTTGTTGTTTGTGGCTCGAACTGTTGCTGTCTTGTTGTTTGTGGCGCGAACTGTTGCTGTCTTGTTGTTTGTGGCGCGAACTGTTGTTGTTTGTTATTTGTTGTTTGTGGCGCGAACTGTTGCTATCTTGTTGTTTGTGGCGCGAACTGTTGCTGTCTTGTTGTTTGTGGCGCGAACTGTTGCTGTCTTGTTGTTTGTGGCGCGAACTGTTCTTTGTAAAGGTATCAATGTTGTTATTGTTGTTGTCGTTGGTGTGGTTGTTAACTCTTGTCTGTGATCCTCCTGTTGTTCTGTGAGGATGATGTTTTGGTGAAGTTGTGATGTTTGTGCTGTTGTTCTGTGAGGATGATGTTTTGGTGAAGCTGTGATGTTTGTGCTGATGTTGTAGTGGCTGTATTAGTCATGTTGATGTTTGTTGTAGATGATGTTGTCTCTGATGGTGGTGAAGTTCAGTGGGCATTGTGTCATAGTATAGTGGTGGTGATGTTATTGTTGGCGTTGGTGGTGATGTTATTGTTGGTGATGATGTTACTGATGTTGGTGAAGCAGAGGTTAGTGTTGAGAGAGAGAGAGAGAGAGAGAGAGAGAGAGAGAGAGAGAGAGAGAGAGGTATACAAATGATTCAACATGAAAATACAATAGAGAATACAGGTGTGCAGGTAGTCAACCAAAGATGCACCGACACCACCCTGGGTCTCGTGCTCTCAATTTTTCCTGGCGATGCTTGATAAAGGAAGGCTGTATGTAAAGGTGATTGTGATTGGTGGATCTGTTTTCGGCTGTATCACTGTCAAGATAATTGTTAAACAAACCAAAAGTAAAATTTTTATAATTACAAACTATTCATTGTTATCTAAGGTCATGAGATCTTTCCAAGTCTTCGTATATTTGAAGAAAATTTGATGTGAGAATCTTGTGGCAGCTCATCAACCTAGGTGACATCCCTAATAACTCGTATCATTGTGTCATAGCTGGATGATCATCTTACTCGGTTCCGAGTGACAGCAAAGTAGAAGGAGTACTTGCAGATGGTACACACAACTACTCCTTCTACTTTGCTGTCACTCGGATCCAAATATAATAATCATCCAGCTATGATACGAGTTATTTGGGATGTCACCTTCTTTGGTGAGCTCTGAGATGACTCGAGAGGACGATACGGGACTAGCAGGGCAGTCCACGGATGTTGCATGTGTGAAGGGCTACATCTAGTGCAGGAGGAGCGGCGGCAGCATTTTTCCAGCGTTGGCGCTTGCCTGCCTTGGTTTGCAGTCGGGCTAACTCAAAAGTATCGACACCAGCCGTTACGTTGCGGAGTTATGGTCTCCCAGGTGAGGGGGTCGATTTGGCTCCTTTTCAGCGTTAGTATGTTTTTTATTTAGTATTGAAGTAATTGTAGTTTAGTGGCTCTAAATACGGAAAAGTGAACATATGTACAAAATACAAAAATTTAGTGAAATAAATAAAATAAAACACGAGAGAACGAAAGAAATGTTTCATACAGTTTCTGAAATTGTGAAGAATTTATTTGCATGCACTCTACAACTCTTCCTAACACCATAAGAACTTTAACACACACACACACACACACACACACACACACACACACAAATATAACAGACTCAACAACTCCCTAAAGTACGACGGAAAAAAACCCCACGATTTACACAATGTAAATACACAGATTTACAAATAAGAAATGAAAGCTACAGCAATAAATTCCCTCAAGTAATGGAGAAAAAAATAATATAAGTGTCTAAAACTGAACCCAAATATCGACAAGAGAACATCGCCCTCTGCCGTCTGGTCGGATCTGATGCTCCTCGTCCATGAA
>CAUDMG010003804.1:2016559-2119059 GCA_958450375.1 Homarus gammarus
ACAGACAGAGAGACAGACGGACAGACGGACAAACAGACAGAGAGACAAGCCCAGAGACACGGCAATTTATTGTAAGATATAACCACATAACCAATATCATAACCTCAGCGCCTATATATTACTGCACTACAGCTCCATTATATGTTAAACACCACCGAGCTTAGAAACATTTATCAACCCCAGCCAATAGACCTGTATGTTTAACACCACAACAATGATATAATAGCAACAATATGTAACACATTGTTAACATAGCACCATCATAGCACCACCACACAACAGCACCAACACACAACAGCACCACCACACAACAGCACCAACACACAACAACACCAACACACAACAGTACCAACACACAACAGAACCAACACACAACAGCACCACCACACAACAGCACCACCACACAACAGCACCACCACACAACAGCACCAACACACAACAGCACCAACACACAACAGCACCAACACACAACAGTACCAACACACAACAGTACCAACACACAACAGCACCACCACACAACAGCACCACCACACAACAGCACCAACACACAACAGTACCAACACATAACAGCACCAACACACAACAGCACCAACACACAACAGTACCAACACACAACAGTACCAACACACAACAGCACCAACACACAACAGCACCACCACACAACAGCACCACCACACAACAGCACCAACACACAACAGCACCAACACACAACAGTACCAACACACAACAGCACCAACACACATCAGTACCAACACACAACAGTACCAACACACAACAGCACCAACACACAACAGTACCAACACACAACAGCACCAACACACAACAGTACCAACACACAACAGCACCACCACACAACAGCACCAACACACAACAGTACCAACACACAACAGCACCACCACACAACAGCACCACCACACAACAACACCAACACACAACAACACCAACACACAACAGCACCAACACACAACAGTACCAACACACAACAACACCAACACACATCAGTACCAACACACAACAGTACCAACACACAACAGCACCAACACACAACAGTACCAACACACAACAACACCAACACACAACAACACCAACACACAACAGCACCAACACACAACAGTACCAACACACAACAGCACCAACACACAACAGTACCAACACACAACAACACCAACACACAACAGTACCAACACACAACAACACCAACACACAACAGTACCAACACACAACAACACCAACACACAACAACACCAACACACAACAACACCAACACACAACAACACCAACACACAACACCAACACACAACAGCACCACCACACAACAGCACCACCACACAACAGCACCAACACACAACAGCACCAACACACAACAGCACCACCACACAACAGCACCAACACACAACAGCACCAACACACAACAGCACCAACACACAACAACACCAACACACAACAGTACCAACACACAACAGCACCAACACACAACAACACCAACACACAACAGCACCAACACACAACAGTACCAACACACAACAGCACCAACACACAACAGCACCAACACACAACAGTACCAACACACAACAGCACCAACACACAACAGTACCAACACACAACAGCACCAACACACAACAGCACCAACACACAACAGCACCAACACACAACAGTACCAACACACAACAGCACCAACACACAACAGCACCAACACACAACAGTACCAACACACAACAGCACCAACACACAACAGTACCAACACACAACAGCACCAACACACAACAGTACCAACACACAACAGTACCAACACACAACAGCACCAACACACAACAGTACCAACACATAACAGTACCAACACACAACAGCACCAACACACAACAGTACCAACACATAACAGCACCAACACACAACAACACTAACACACAACAACACCAACACACAACAGCACCAACACATAACAGTACCAACACACAACAACACCAGCACACAACAGTACCAACACACAACAACACCAACACACAACAACACCAACACACAACAACACCAACACACAACAGTACCAACACATAACAGTACCAACACACAACAGTACCAACACACAACAGCACCAACACACAACAGTACCAACACATAACAGTACCAACACACAACAGTACCAACACATAACAGCACCAACACACAACAACACCAACACACAACAGTACCAACACATAACAGCACCAACACACAACAACACTAACACACAACAACACCAACACACAACAGTACCAACACACAACAGTACCAACACACAACAGTACCAACACACAACAGTACCAACACACAACAGTACCAACACACAACAGCACCAACACACAACAGTACCAACACATAACAGCACCAACACACAACAACACTAACACACAACAACACCAACACACAACAGCACCAACACATAACAGTACCAACACACAACAACACCAGCACACAACAGTACCAACACACAACAGTACCAACACACAACAGTACCAACACACAACAACACCAACACACAACAACACAAACACACAACAGTACCAACACACAACAACACCAACACACAACAACACCAACACACAACAACACCAACACACAACAGCACCAACACACAACAACACCAACACACAAAAACACCAACACACAACAACACAAACACACAACAGTACCAACACACAACAACACCAACACACAACAACACCAACACACAACAACACTAACACACAACAACACCAACACACAACAGCACCAACACACAACAGTACCAACACACAACAGTACCAACACACAACAGTACCAACACACAACAGTACCAACACACAACAGCACCAACACACAACAGTACCAACACATAACAGCACCAACACACAACAACACTAACACACAACAACACCAACACACAACAGCACCAACACATAACAGTACCAACACACAACAACACCAGCACACAACAGTACCAACACACAACAGTACCAACACACAACAGTACCAACACACAACAACACCAACACACAACAACACAAACACACAACATACCAACACACAACAACACCAACACACAACAACACCAACACACAACAACACCAACACACAACAACACCAACACACAACAACACCAACACACAACACACCAACACACAACAGCACCAACACACAACAACACCAACACACAAAAACACAAACACAAACACACCAACACACAACAGTACCAACACACAACAACACCAACACACAACAACAACACACACAACACCAACACACAACAACACAAACACAACAACACCAACACACAACACCAACACACAACAACACCACAACACAACAAACACAACACACAACAACACAACACACAACAACACAAACACAACAACACACAACAACACAACAACAACACACAACAACACAACAACAACACCAACACACAACAACACCAACACACAACACACCAACACACAACACACCAACACAACAAACAACACAAGACAACACACAAACAACCAACACAAAACAACACCAACACACAACAACAACAACACAAACAACACCAACACACAACAACACCAACACACAACAACACACAACACACAACAAACACAACACACAACAACACCAACAACACAACAACACAAACACAACAACAACACAACAACACAACAACAACAAACACCAAAACACAACAAACCAACACACAACAACACCAACACACAACAAACCAACACACAACAAAACACAAACACAACAACACACAACACACAACAACAACAACACCAACACACAACACAACACACACAACAACAAAACACACAACAACACCAACACACAACAACACCAACACACAACAACACCAACACACAACACACCAACACACAACAACACCAACAAACAACACCAACACACAACAACACCAACACACAACAACAACAACACACAACAACACCAACACACAACAACCAAACACACAACAACACCAACACACAACAACACCAACACACAACAAACCAACACACAACACCACACAACACACAAAACACCAACACAAACAACACACAACAACACAACACACAACAACACACAACACACAACAACAACCCAACACACAACAACACAACACACAACAACACAACACACAACAACACAACCACACCACACACAAACACAACAACACCAACACACAACAACACACAACAAAACCAACAAACAACAACACCAAACAACAACAAACAACACCAACACACAACAACACAACACACAACAAACCAACACACAAACACACCAAACACAAACAACCAACACACACAACACCAACACACACCAACACCAAACACACAACAACACCAACACACAACAAACCACACAACACCAACAACACCAACAACACAACAACACCAAACACAACAACAACCAACACACAACAAACACCAACACACAACAACACAAACACACAACAACACACAAACACAACAACACCAACACACAACAAACACAACACACAACAACAACCAACACACAACAACACACAACAACACCAACACCAAACAACACAACAACACAACACACAAACAAACACACCAACACAAAACAACACCAACACACAACAACACCAACACACAACAACACAAACACACAACAACACCAACACACAACAACAAACAACACAAACACCACCAACACACAAACACCACCAACACACAAACACCAACACACAACACCACCAACACACAAACAACACACAAACACACAACACACCACAACACACAACAAACACAACACACAACAACAAACACACAACAACACCAACACACAACACCAACACACAACAACACCAAGACACAACACACAACACACAACACACAACAACACAACACACAACCACACCAACAACAAACAACAACCAACACAAAACAACACCACAACACACAACAAACACCAACACACAACAAACACCAACCCACAAAACACCAACACACAACAAACCAACACACAACAACACCAACACACAACAACACAACACACAACACACCAAACACAACACACCAACACACAACAACAACACACAACAACACCAACACACAACAACACCAACACACAACAACACCAACACACAACAACACCAAACACAACAACACCAACACACAACAACACCAACACACAACAACACCAACACACAACAACACCAACACACAAACAACACCAACACACAACACACCAACACACAACAACACCAACACACAACAACAACAACAGCAACAACACCAACACACAACAACCAACAACACAACAACACCAACACACAACAACACACAACACACAACAACACCAACACACAACAACACCAACACACCAACAAAACACACAACACAACAAACAAACACCAACACACAAACAACCAACAACACAACAACACCAACACACAACAACACCAAACACAAACAACACCAACACACAACAACACCAACACACAACACACCAACACAACAAACCACACCACCACAAACAACACCAACACACAACAAACCAACAAACAACAACACAACACACAACACACCTACACACAACAACACCAACACACAACACACCAACACACAACAACACCAACACACAACAACACCAACACACAACAACACCAACACACAACAACACCAACACACAACAAACACCAACAAACAACACACAACACACAACACACAACACACAAAACCAACACACAACACAACAACACACAACACTACCAACACACAACAACACCAACACACAACAACACCAACACACAACAACACCAACACACAACAACACCAACACACAACAACACCAACACAACAAACACAACACACAACAACACAACACCAACACCACCAACACACAACACAACCAAACACACCACAACAACACAACAAACACACAACAACCAACACACACACACACCAACACACAACAACACCAACACACAACAACCAACACACAACAACACCAACACACAACACACCAACACACAACACACCAACACACAACAACACCAACACACAAACAACACCAACACACAACACCAACAAACACAACACACAACACACAAAACCAACACAAACAACACACACAACAACAAACACACCAACAAACACAACACACCAACACAACAACACAACAACAACACCAACACACAACAACACCAACACACAACACACCAACACACAACACCAACACACAACAACACACAACACACAACAAACCAACACACAACAACACCAACACACAACACACCAACACAAACAAACACCAACACACAACAACAACAAACACACCAACAACACCAACAAACAACACCAACACACAACACACAACACACAACAACACAACACACAACACACCAAACACAACAACAACACCAACACACAACAACACCAACACACAACAACACCAACACACAACAACACCAAAACACAACAACACCAACACACAACACACCAACACAAAAACACCAACACACAACAACACCACCACACAACAACCAACACACAACACACACAAACAAAACACCAACACAACACACAACACACAACACACAACACACAACACACCACAACAAACAACAACACCAACACACAACAACCAACACACAACAACACCAACACACAACACACCAACACACAACAACACCAACACACAACAACACTAACACACAACACCAACACAAACAACACCAACACACAACAACACAACACAACAACAACACCAACACACAACAACACCAACACACAACAACACCAACACACAACAACACCAACACACAACAACACCAACACACAACAACACCAACACACAACACACCACACACAACAACCACCACACAAACACACCAAACACAAAACACCACCAACACACAACAAACCAACACACAACAACACAACACACAACAACACCAACACAAACAACACAACACACAAACACCAACACAACAACACACCAACACCACAACACCAACACACAACAACACCAACACACAACAACACTAACACACAACAGCACCAACACACAACAACACCAACACACAACAACACCAACAAACAACACCAACACACAACAACACCAACACACAACAACACCAACACACAACAACCCACAACACAACACACCAACACACAACAACACAACACACAACACCAAACAACAACACAACACAAAAAACCAACACACAAACACCAACACACAACAACACCAACACACAACAACACCAACACACACAACACCAACACACAACAACACCAACACACAACAACACCAACAACAACAACACCAACACACAACAACCAACACACAACAACACCACACACAAACACAACACAACAACACCACACCAACACACAAACACAACAACAACACCAACACACAACAAACAACACACAAACAACACCAACACACAACACACACAACACACAACACCACAACAACACACAAACACACCAACACCACCAACACACAACACCACACACCAACACCAACAACACACAAACACCAACAACACACAAACACCACAACAACAACACACAACAACACAACACACACACCAACAACACACAACAACACCACACACAACACCACCAACACACAAACAACACACAACCCAACAACACCACAAACACAACAACACCACCACACACAACAAACACAACAAAACACAACAACACCAACACACACAACCACACACCACAACACACAACAAAACACCAACACACCACAACACCAACACACAACAACACAACAAACACAACCAACACACAACAACACCAACACACAAACAACCACCAACACACAACACACAAACACACAAACACCAACACAACAAACAAACACAACAACACACAACAACACCAACACACAACAACACACACCAACACACCAAACACAAAAACCAACACACAACACAACCACAACAACAACACCAACCACACAACACCACACCCACACACAACAACACCAACACACCCAACAACACAACACCAACACACCACAACAACAACAAACACCAACACACAACAACACCAACACACAACACAACAACACACAACACCAACACACAACAACACAACCACACACCAACACACAACAACACCAACACCAAACACACAACACACCAACACACAAAACACAACACCAACACACACACCACAACACCCAACACACAACACACCAACACACAACAACACCAAACACACAACACCAACACACACAACAACACCAACACACAACAACCACACACACAAACAACACCAACACACCAACACACACCACCAACACACCAACACACAACAACACCAACACACAACAACACCAACACACAAAACACCAACACACAACACACCAACACACAACACACCAACACACAACAACACCAACACACAACACACCAACACACAACAACACCAACACACAACAACACCAACACACAACACGCCAACACACCGCACACCAACAAACAACACACAACCAACCAACACACCAACACACAACACACCAACACACAACACACCAACACACAACACACCAACACACAACACACCAACACACAACACACCAACACACAACACACCAACAAACAACACACCAACACACAACACACCAACACACAACACACCAACACACAACACACCAACACACAACAACACCAACACACAACAACACCAACACACAACAACACCAACACACAACACACCAACACACAACAACACCAACACACAACAACACCAACACACAACACACCAACACACAACAACACCAACACACAACAACACCAACACACAACAACACCAACACACAACAACACCAACACACAACAACACCAACACACAACAACACCAACACACAACAGCACCAACACACAACACCAACACACAACAACACCAACAAACAACACCAACACACAACACCAACACACAACAACACAAACACACAACACCAACACACAACACCAACACACAACACACCAACACAAAACAACCAACACACACACACCAACACACAACAACACCAACACACAACAACACCAACACACAACAACACCAACACACAACAACACCAACACACAACAACCAACACACAACAACACCAACACACAACACACCAACACACAACAACACCAACACACAACAACACCAACACACAACAACACCAACACACAACAACACCAACACACAACAACCAACACACAACAACACCAACACACAACAACACCAACACACAACAACACCAACAAACAACAACACACAACACCAACACACAACAGCGCCAAGACACAACAACACCAACACACAACACCAACACACAACAACACCAACACACAACAACACCAACACACAACAACACCAACACACAACAACACCAACACACAACAGTACCAACACACAACAACACCAACACACAACAACACCAACACACAACAACACCAACACACAACAACACCAACACACAACAGTACCAACACACAACAACACCAACACACATCAGTACCAACACACAACAACACCAACACACAACAACACCAACACACAACAACACCAACACACAACAACACCAACACACAACACCAACACACAACAACACCAACACACAACAACACCAACACACAACAACACCAACACACAACAACACCAACACACAACAACACCAACACACAACACAACACACACAACACAACACACAACAACACCAACACACAACAGTACCAACACACAACAACACCAACAACACAACACACCAACACACAACACACCAACACACAACACACCAACACACAACAACACCAACACACAACAACACCAACACACAACAACACCAACACACAACAACACCAACACACAACAACACCAACACACAACACACCAACACACAACAACACCAACACACAACAACACCAACAAACAACACCAACACACAACACCAACACACAACACCAACACACACAACACCAACACACAACAACACCAACACACAACAACACCAACACACAACAACACCAACACACAACAACACCAACAAACAACACCAACACACAACACCAACACACAACAGCACCAACACACAACAACACCAACACACAACAACACCAACACACAACAACACCAACACACAACACACCAACACACAACAACACCAACACACAACAACACCAACACACAACACACCAACACACAACAACACCAACACACAACACCACCAACACACAACACGACCAACACACAACACACCAACACACAACAACACCAACACACAACAACACCAACACACAACAACACCAACACACAACACACCAACACACAACAACACCAACACACAACAACACCAACACACAACAACACCAACACACAACACACCAACACACAACAGCACCAACACACAACAACACCAACACACAACACACCAACACACAACAACACCAACACACAACAACACCAACACACAACAACACCAACACACAACAACACCAACACACAACAACACCAACACACAACACACCAACACACAACAACACCAACACACAACAACACCAACACACAACACACCAACACACAACAACACCAACACACAACAACACCAACACACAACAACACCAACACACAACACACCAACACACAACAACACCAACACACAACAACACCAACACACAACACACCAACACACAACAACACCAACACACAACAACACCAACACACAACACACCAACACACAACAACACCAACACCCAACACCACCAACACCAACACACCAACACACAACACACCAACACACCAACACACAACAACACCAACACACAACAACACACAACAGCACCAACACACAACAACAACACACAACAGCACCAACAACACCAACACACAACAGCACCAACACACAACAACACCAACACACAACAGTACCAACAACACCAACACACAACAGCACCAACACACAACAACACACAACAGCACCAACAACACCAACACACAACAGCACCAACAACACCAACACACAACAGCACCAACACACAACAGCACCAACACACAACAGCACCAACACACAACAACACCAACACACAACAACACCAACACACAACAGCACCAACACACAACAACACCAACACACAACAGCACCAACACACAACAGCACCAACAACACCAACACACAACAGCACCAACACACAACACCAACACACAACAGCACCAACAACACCAACACACAACAGTACCAACACACAACAACACCAACACACAACACACAACAACACCAACACACAACACACCAACACACAACACACCAACACACAACAACACCAACACACAACACACCAACACACAACAACACCAACACACAACAACACCAACACACAACAACACCAACACACAACAACACCAACACACAACACACCAACACACAACAACACCAACACACAACAACACCAACACACAACAACACCAACACACAACAGCACCAACAACACCAACACACAACAACACCAACACACAACAACACCAACACACAACAGCACCAACACACAACAACACCAACACACAACAACACCAACACACAACACACCAACACACAACAGCACCAACACACAACACACCAACACACAACACACCAACACACAACAACACCAACACACAACAACACCAACACACAACAACACCAACACACAACAACACCAACACACAACACCACAACACACAACAACACCAACACACAAACACCAACACACAACAGCACCAACACACAACACCACCAACACACAACAACACCAACACACAACAGCACCAACACACAACAGCACCAACACACAACAACACCAACACACAACAACACCAACACACAACAGCACCAACACACAACAACACCAACACACAACAACACCAACACACAACAACACCAACACACAACAACACCAACACACAACAACACCAACACACAACAACACCAACACACAACAACACCAACACACAACACACCAACAACACCAACACACAACAACACCAACACACAACAACACCAACACACAACAGCACCAACACACAACACACCAACACACAACAACACCAACACACAACAACACCAACACACAACAGCACCAACACACAACAGTACCAACACACAACAGCACCAACACACAACAACACCAACACACAACAACACCAACACACAACAGTACCAACACACAACAACACCAACACACAACAGTACCAACACACAACAACACCAACACACAACAGCACCAACACACAACAACACCAACACACAACAACACCAACACACAACAACACCAACACACAACAACACCAACACACAACAGCACCAACACACAACAGCACCAACACACAACAGCACCAACACACAACAACACCAACACACAACAGCACCAACACACAACAACACCAACACACAACAACACCAACACACAACAACACCAACACACAACAACACCAACACACAACAGCACCAACACACAACAGCACCAACACACAACAACACCAACACACAACAACACCAACACACAACAGCACCAACAAACAACACCAACACACAACAACACCAACACACAACAGCACCAACACACAACAGCACCAACACACAACAGCACCAACACACAACAGTACCAACACACAACAACACCAACACACAACAACACCAACACACAACAACACCAACACACAACAGTACCAACACACAACAGCACCAACACACAACAGCACCAACACACAACAACACCAACACACAACAGCACCAACACACAACAACACCAACACACAACAACACCAACACACAACAACACCAACACACAACAACACCATCACACAATAACACCAACACACAACAATACCAACACACAACACCACCAACACACAACAACATACATGAGCACCAACACAACACCAACATACATCAGCACCAACACAGCACCAACATACATCTGCACCAACACAACACCAACATACATCAGCACCAACACAACATCAACATACATCAGCACCAACACAGCACCAACATACATCTGCACCAACACAACACCAACATACATCAGCACCAACACAACACCAACATACACCAGCACCAACACAACACCAACATACATCAGCACCAACACAACACCAACATACACCAGCACCAACACCATACCAGCCCTTTCCTGCTCCATTATAGTGAAGTGGTGGGTTAATGGGAGCCAGCAATGGGCACTAGGACCTCGTAAGATATCAACGGGTAGGGGTAGAGGAGACCCCCATTAAGGGATTGAATACCACCGGCAGTGTCAAGTGTGGTCGAGAGAGAGAGAGAGAGAGAGAGAGAGAGAGAGAGAGAGAGAGAGAGAGAGAGAGGTGTAGGGATAGAGAGAGGTGTAGGGGAGAGAGAGAGAGAGAGAGAGAGAGAGAGAGAGAGAGAGAGAGAGAGAGAGAGAGAGAGAGGGTGGGGGGAGGTGGGAGGGAGAGAGAGAGAGGAGAGAGAGAGAGAGAGAGAGAGAGAGAGAGAGAGAGAGAGAGAGAGAGAGAGAGAGAGAGAGAGAGAGAGAGAGAGAGAGAATATTAAAGTATGGAGGAGAAAATGGGAACAAGTGAGTGAAAGAGTAGGAATGGTAATTCTCTCTCTCTCTCTCTCCTGAAGCAAAGTTGATCTAAAGTCAAAGAAATAAAACACTTTAAGAATATTTCCTGTACTAAGTAATAATAGAAACAGCCTAAGATTAATATCATTGTTTTATCATTATATTTCTTATCACACATTTATTTATTATTTCCTAAGAAGATATTTTCACATAATTAATCAAGGCTACAATGTTGTCTATAATATATAATACACATTTGTTTCTGTTGTGGTATGTTATGTATTATATAATTATTATATGTATAAATGTGAGCTGTATCTAATTTATTGTTATTAGGATTCAGAATAATTATTTGGGATTCTTATTTTAATTTTCCTATGAACGTGTCTAAGGAATACGTTTTTTGGTAATAGTTCTATGTAAGAAGGTGATTCTAGTTTGTAATAATAATAATAATAATAATAATAATAATAATAATAATAATCAAACATCACTGCCATTCTCTCATTGCCACATAAACAAATAATTAATCCAATCAAAGTGAGAGAGACAAATGTTTCTCACCAACATGGATCATCTTGGGTGAGAACAACTGATTCGTAGTAACAATAACAACCAATGACTGAGGCTTAAAGTTAATTGCAGTAGACCCTCCCTCCTCCTCCTTCACATTGACGAGGGCCAGCCGCCACAAAGAAATGGGGTGGTCCTGAACCCTCGCACTTTCACACCCAATTGAAGGGGTCAGCAAACTGTGAAGATGAATGACCAATATATTACGCGTTTCTTCTCGTATTATCTACACTTTTTATCGCTGTTTTGTTTTGTATTAGTCGATTTTATTCACGTATGTGTTAACTGGTGTTTGTTAGTGGGTGTTATGTGAAAGAAAATTGATGTACAGTTCCTTGATTAATCCAATTTGGGAAATGGGTGAAGGGCTCCAATCTGGTGAACTTGGCTTGACTTTTAGTGTATGTGTTGAGGGAGGTGAGGGCCGTGGGAGGGGTTGGTAGGGTCTATAGTGGGAGGGTAGGTGCTGTGAGGGGTGAGGGAGAGGTGGATTGTATGGCATGTGGGAAGGGAGAGAAAGGGGGGGAGGGAGGGGGGGGAGGGAGGGGAGGAAGGTGGGAGGGTTGGAGGGGGATTGAAGGGGGGGAGGAAGAGGAGGGAGGGATGGAGGGAGGGAATGGAAAAAGGGATGGAAGAAGATAATGGGGAGTAAAGGCAGGGGAGGATCACAGAACAATACAACACAATCGATAATTTATGATCATAAGGCAGAAGGTTGACGCACGAGTGTGAGTCAGTCAGTAACACTACACCGAGGTGGTGAAGGTTCTGAGTCGATATGCATATGAGAAATTTTATTAGTCTTGTCTATTTTAATTTATCAGTACTGAGATATATTAAAACAAATATGGATTAAAGGATTTATTATGTATGTAGAATTTATCAACATGTTTACTAAATAAGGAAATTTTCTTGTTTTTGGAGAGCATCTTTTTATATTTATTATATAATAGTATAAGCTAATACACCTTGACGTACCTCCGTCTATGTGTGTCTTTACCACGTTCCATATAGTTGTCTGTTTCTCACCCCCCCCCCCCCCCCCCGCCCCCTGTGCCAGGTGAACTGTGAGGCAGGAACCAGTATTTAGGAGTGACAGTGGTAGTCTGTAGTCACAACGGAAAACAAAATAACAACAATATATTGAAAACTTTATTTCACCATTAATGGTACGTTAAGTATACATCCCCCGCCCGGCACAAATATGATCGGAGTTAAAAAATAAAAAGTAAGTGTTTTTGCATTTGTTAACTAATTGTTACCAAATTTCAGTTTTCTGGCTAAAATAGTGTCTGAGATATCGCCCGGACATGCAACCAAGAAAGCTGACAACAAACAAACAAAAATAACTTATACCCTCGGGGTACGCGCTTCGCGTCGCTCTTGTAAACGTAATGTGTATAAAAAATTACACAATGATTTGAGTCTACAGGTGCAGGGTTGATACTTTTCCCATCTCCAATTACAACTAGTTAATGTATGTTACAGGAGGTGCCGCTCCCACTTCTTGGCGCCCGGTTCATCCCCACTCCCCTCAGTTGTAAAGGTGAACCTAAATTTTATGGTTGGGAAGTTGAGGCAGTCGAGTGTAGTACAGGACTATCTTGTACGGTATATCGTTTTTGCTTTGTTTTAGTCTATAGTGTGATGTATCTGTTGTCAGGCCTACATGACCCACTTTTTCAAGACAACTTAACCCACTTTTATAATTTGGATATCAAATGCTATAAGAGAGTTAAGTTTATTAAAGGGTTTTACTGCGGCCATCTGTGAGCTAGACGGTTCAGCTGGTAGGCAGATGTGATCTTATTAATATTCTCTGAAAACTTTATCTGAGTAAAGTACAGAGTCAAGGAGCTGCTGTAGTGACGTTCATGTGTATCACATACAGATGGTGAGTCTAATATCGTATAGCCAGGGTGAGTCCACTATTCTATGGCCAGGGTGAGTCAATTGTTGTGTAGCCAGCATGAGTCTATTATTATACAACCAGGGTGAGCTCGTGGTGAAAAGGGAAGCAGCCTTGCTGAAGTCTTCCCCTACCAATACACAGCCTCTTCACCATCAAGAATCCTGTTGTACCTCGTCATGGCAACACAAGGTAACTGGGTGACTCGCAGCCCCAGGCTAGACCAGCAGCGGATCTCGGAGCAGTAGTGGGCCCCAGACATGTGGACGGCTTACGGTTAACAAATTTATTGGCAAAGCTTGGAGTACAGTTTGCCTATTCAGAGCAATTCAGTCAGGTCTTGACACTGAGGGTGATATCACTATTCACTGCCACGTAGGACAGTGGTTCATATACAGTAGAAGTCATATTCTATTTGAGGACTAATCAGTGTGGGATAGCAGCAAATTGTGGATAAACAGCAAGAAAGTCCTCAAGCAATCCTGATTCAATGTAATAATTACATAGTTCATGATACAATAAGCCAGGTGGCCTGAAGTCTTTGACAGTGTCACATTCAATAATATAGTGTTCAAGTGAATGCTTTAAAGGTTTATCACAAAGTTTACATGCTGAGTGTTCCGGTATGGGTACAGCGTTACTAACTTGCCAGATGTGTCTGTATCCTAGCCTAATTCTGGCCACGACTGCATCACATTGTCTGGTTCTCTGGACACAGCCTGGCGCCTACCAACCACTGACCCGCTACCTAGCAGATTAACCTCGATAGGTATAAGGCTCTGGGAGTAAACCCTGAGCGAAAAGTCTGCGGTGGAGCCCCGCAGCAGGCAGACAAGCTTACAGAGCTCCAATAAGACCCCAACGGCAGCTTAGGCGGAAGAGGTGACCAACACGGGCACCCAACGACTACACCGGCTGACGAAGGCAATTCAAGATGGACAGGCTACTGAGGCAGAACTCAACAAATTGGGCTATAGGCAGTCCGTCGCAACCCTCCTTCTCTTTAGTTGTTGCAGCTACCTGCACCACTCGATCAGGAAAAGGGAGAGCCAAGATGTGTGGTTGCAGCCTGCGCTCCTGCCACACCACATAAGCCAACTCACGCATATCCATCAAAATCTCTAAGCCCCAAAAGTCTTATGGTGACGGACGAGTAGCTAGTAGCGATAGAAACAGGCAGAGGTGACTACCAGGAGTCTCTAATCACAATTCTGCACATGGGTGGCATAGAAAAGACGGTTGTTTATGCATGGGATCTAGGCAGCAGTGCAATCTGGTCCTGTCTGTGCTACTGAGTAGCCCTTTCCAGGAGCCACCTTTCTCACCCCACATGGGGAAGGAACTAGAAAAGGTGCCATAAACACAGCCTGCTTAAAAAACAAAAAGACTGGGCAACCGCACCCAGTAAGGTCATCCTGATGCAGTAGAAAACACAATCACAGATCAAAGCAAGAAAAACTATGCAACCTATTATGGTCGCTGCATGGAATGTCAGGACCCTTCTGGGTACTGGCACAAATAAACGTCCTGAAAGAAGAACCGCCTTTGTGGCAAAAGATCTGTTTAGGTACAACATCGACTTAGCAGCCATTAGTGAGTCTCGGCTCCCAGATGAGAGTTGACTCACAGAACAGGGGTCCGTCTATACAGTACCTTTTTCTGGAAGGGTAAGCCTGCTGTGGAGAGAAACAGCATTTGTGGAGTTGGCTTTGCCATTCGCCAATCCATCTTACATAGGCACACTGAAATGCCTGTTAGGGTCAACGAACGCCTCTTGACGCTCCGAGTCTCGCTGAATCACTCACGTCATTCCTTTTTCATCAGTGCATACCAATACTGGATGCAGAGGATGACATCAATGAGGCCTTTTATGCCGACCTTGACAGAGTGTTGACCTCTATCCCCAGGGAAGATAAGGTTGTGCTCCTAGGTGGCTTCAATGCCAGAGTTGGGAGAAACGGAGTAGGCAAGTGTAATCCCAACGGTCTACTCCTCTTCAGCAAGTGTGATGAATACAACTTCACTATCATCAATACCTTGTTTATGCAGGCCGACAAGTTCAAGGGTTCTTGGCAACACCCACGATCCAAACATTGGCATCTGATTGACTATATCATTGTCAGTAAAAGAGATCACCGAGATATTTTCATCACCCGAGCCATGCGTGGCTCAGACCACTGTGGCAGATCATCGGGTCATCAGAGCCAAACTCTCCTTTCACGTCGCTCCAAGAAGGAGAACGCAACAAGCCTCCAGAAGAGACTTTAACTTTACGTGACCGGAGGATCAAGTGGTAGAACATGCTTTCAGAGACCAGCTGAACGATGATGGGCTGATAAACACACAACAACAAATAACTGAAATCCGAGTGCCGAATGGGGTATCCTTGATGCTGTCATCACAAAAACCTGCAGCTAAACCCTCGGCTAGATCGAAAGAAAGCACCAGGATTGGTTTGATGAAATTGACCAGGAAATCGCTGTACTCGTCATTGGTAGACGTGCTGCCCTCACTGACTGGCAGTACAACCCTCGGTCTCGGACCAAAGCATATGACTTCCGCCAGAATAAAACGATGGCCCAGTGCAAACTTCTTGATCTAAAGGATGAACGTTGGAAAACTAAAGCGCGTGAAACGCAAAAAATTTCGGATCAACACAAGATGCACGATTTTTCAAGTCGACTAAAGCAATGTATGGCCCAACTACTCTTCTCATCCGACGGAAATTCCCTAATTATAGACGAAGGAGACATCCGTCAGTGCTGGAAAGAGCACTACCATTCCTTGATGAATCAAAGCACTGATTTGGATGTACTGACTACCTAGCAGGTCCCTCAGCATCCAGAGCTGACCCACCTCAGCTATCCTCCATCCTGTGATGGGGGTAGCTACTGCCATCAAACAGATGAAAAATAACAAAGCCATAGGACCTGATAGAATCCTAGCCAAGGTGTATAAAGCAGGAGCACCTCTGCTTACCAGTCGTTTCCACTATCTCCTGAAGAATATATGGGGGAAGGAGGAAATCCTCCAAGACCGTAAAGATGCCTCCATCGTCAATATGTATAAGAATAAGAGAGACCGGTCAGACTGACATGATCTTTACTGTCCGCCAGATACAGAAAAAGTGCAGAGAGCAGCGGCGTGACTTGTTCATGGCCTTTATCGGCCTTACTAAGACGTTTTGGTTGTTCACCAAAATTCATCGCCATTGTGAGGCAACTTCACGATGGCAAGAATGGCAGTGTCCTGCACAAAGGCACCCAGTCTGAGTCATTTCCCACCCAAAAAGGGGTAAAACAAGGATGTGTACTGGCACCAACTATCTTTTACATTTTTTGGGTTGCCTTCCTGACTCGTGCCGGTGCCAATTTGGTCAGCATGGAAGACACCCAGTACCAGATGAATGGACTTTTCAACATAAGACGATTTCAGGCAGGAACAAAGGTGTCGGCCGCTTCCATCACTGAATTTCAGTATGCAGACGACCTCTTTTTTGTCCCTCACGCTGAATGCAACCTACAGGAGGTTATGAACGCCTACACAGATGCATGTGCATACTTCGGCCCTGAGGTGTATGTACGTCAGACTCAGATTCTCTTCCAGCCTGCCCCTGGTTCAGACACACCTCCACCATCCATCCAGGTTAACGGTACTACCCTCTCTAATGTTACCTGGGCGGCTCATCCACTAGGCTAGGTAGGACGCCACCCTCCGGGAGGCTCCACATTGTCTCACTGTTCAGTCCCCAAAACTTCTTCTTCCATCAATAGTTCATTAACGGTGTATGTAAGTTCCGCCATGTTTTTCACTACAACGGTACAGTAAAGTATATTTTTTTAGCATTAAACTGTTATTATTTTATTGTCTAATCATCACTACATATAACACCACCCATCATCACTACATATAACACCATTCATCATCACTACATATAACACCACCCATCATCACTACATATAACACCATCCATCATCACTATGCATAACACCACACATCACTGCACATAACACCATCCATCATAACTATATATAACATCATTCATCATCACTACATATAACACCATCCATTATTACTAAAGATCGGAAAAGTAGTTTCCGAGATTCTCGTGCGGACACACACACACACAAACACACAGACATACTTCTTTATTATATATATATATATATATATATATATATATATATATATATATATATATATATATATATATATATATATATATATATATATAGAGATAGAGAGAGAGAGAGAGAGAGAGAGAGAGAGAGATAACTATTATTATTATAATAATTTAAAAATTAATAACAAAATACTAAAAATATTAATAACCATAAATAAATACATAAACGAAAAAACAAATCAAGAATGAAAAATGATATACATTACATATGTTGTGTTGTCAAAGTAAGAAACAATTGAGACCCTGCAATTGTGTGTAAATGTGGCAGAAAGTCAGATGAGCAACCTGGAACTTGGTCACAATTTCGTGGTGCCAAATGGCAGCAGGGTCTACCATTGGACAACACATTATGCTTCCAATATCTTCCCAGGCGATAGTACCCCCCTGTTTGGTAACTGCCTGCAAAGTTAACAACCAATAAGACAACCTTTTCTTGCTTATAGACTGCAACGGCCTTCTCCTATTTGGAAAGAGCCGATCTACAGTATCCTGGTCTCATTTTTTCTTGCTGTCAGTTTCACACTGAGAGAATGCTCGTTGTTGCTTGTTTTCAATTTATCGAAATGTTTCCTTGAGACGAGTCTTATTGTATATGGATGGATGTCTTCCACACGTCTTCCATATCATTCTAGAACCGACAACTAAGTCAAGGCTGATCTGCAGGCTAATTGACACACTGCTAAAGAGGCGTGAACCTGAGGTGAAGACCCAGGGCATGGTTGACAACGGAGGGAGCTTGATTAGTAAGATTATCCTCGGATGATGTCTCTTAGTAGCACCAAACTCCAACCGAAGTTTTGTAAAGGCAACACATTTTCTGTAATTCTCAAGTGATTTTTGACTGCCACAAGAGGAGGCTTCTTTGCCTTTGCTGTGTCACCAGGAGCTGGATATGATGTGATGGTCCTTGTAAAATTGTAGGGCGACCAGATATTGACTGATTTGACAGCAGATATTGACTGGTTGTACAGTGGAGGTTATAGTGCTGTCAGTCCTGAATGTCACTGCTGTGAAAGCGTTGTTTCTCGTCTTGAGTTAGGAACGTGTCTGTTAAACTCTCAAAATTTTAAAGAATTTGGCAAGTAATATCCTCTTGTCAGTTATATTTGAGACAACCTCCTTAGACCGTCTGAGTATTTTCTGGTGAGGTCGTAGAAGTTAAAGTGAATCTTCAACAGATAATTTACCAGATCTTCCTTGTACTGCATAATGACATGAGACCAGATTATAATATTATATTACACCTCGGCAGGTGATGAGACTCAGTAACACGATGTTTTAGTGATAACAGTACGTCATTAATGTCAGACCTGGAAATAACGAATCTAAATATATTCCAAGTTTCACGTAATTGACTGGTAATTGAAAGATAAGTTGGTTTATAAAGAAAGGTAAAAGTAAAGTGTGGTTACTAAGCAGAGCCGAGTGGATAAAACACTCGCCTACCACCCTACTGGACCTCTGGTTCACGCCAAGGACACACACACACACACACCCTGATCCTGTCCAGCAAATCCACACACAGTTAGTGAGGTAAAGTGGTCGCGTGCAGTGCTGATCATTTTGTATCATTGTGTACAGAAATAAGAAGTTTATTCTACTGTGTACTGCTGCCAATGGTCAACGATCAGGCCTATTAGACACACTATGACCAGACAACAAACTAACATAGGAACCATTACCTGTGAATTCAAGAGTATGATTCTTTTGGAGTAAGGGGAGTCTAATTTAGGTTTAATGTACATTCCTCCATTCTCTGTCTACAATATTAATGACGGTGTTGGTATGTAAGTGCTTCATTAAAGTAGAAACGAACGTCACCAATGAATTTAGGAGGTCCACAGTAGAGGGGTTTGAGGTCACCACTCTCACCTGATGAGCTACATAAACAGGAGAGGCACACTCAGCTTCCCTAACTACCAGCTTCATATGAATTGGACGTCATGAAGCAGTTATCGGAGGAGAGGTCACAGAGGAGAGGAGGTTCATAGTGGGGGTCAGAGGTCGGATCAGGTCTGAGGCATCCCATACATTGTCCATGGTGGACGATATCGGCCAGCTGCCGCTTGCCGGATACAACCGGATGTCAATTGAGACCAAACAACATAAAAAATCATAACCCATTTTTTTTTGTTAAAACAACATTTCGGGGGTGAAATTAATACTTAGAAAAGATACTCATTTTAATCCCTTTAAATTGCAATTTTACTTATATGGGACGTGTGAGAGTTAGATTAAGAGTGAGTGGAGTCATCTCTGTAGGTGTTCACTGTCTTCCCACAGTGTACCATATATGACACTGTTCTGGCCGGCGGCGGGTATAACCACGACTAACAGGTTCATCTCTGCCTACGCTGTTTGTTTATTTTCGTCCTGTTGTGTTTTTATAATATAAGAGCAACAGGACCAGACAGTGTCTTCATCTTTGTCATATCAGATCTAGAGAGCAGCCCCCGTGTTGACACCCGACGAGGGTATTTATATCTATTAATTAAGCCTCAGACGTATATTAAGCTGAAGACTGGCCCTGAGAACAGATGATGAAGATATAAATAAACAACTAAAATCAAGTAAAAAATCAACATAATATCAATGTTGTCATAGATGAATTCATTATTATACTGCTGTTGCTGTAGAGTCACCGGAACCAAAACTACACAAACGCTGACCGTCTCATAAATAAAGTGCTTCCTATAGTTACTTGTACACTAACACACTGAGATCGTAATCATGTACATGTTCTGGCCGACGGGGACATTACAACACACATTCTCATGCAGCAAACTACCGCCAACTTTACCCTGTGTCCTCGCTCTACGGGGTAATATTAAACCTTAACGACCTAGTTACGTCGGCCGCATAAAACTTAATCACCAGTTAGGTGGACCAACGTAGCGGTGGGGGGCACAGCAATGGGCGAACGTATAAAAAGTTAGCCTGTATCGTCACCAGCTGGCTGTATCATTCACCCCCTTTTGTATTGATTATTACCGTCAGAGGAAACATATATTACAAAACCTATCTTAACAGTTTTAATTTCCTTTTATAGAGAAACATTGACGGTAGTTTGGTATGAGGCTGAACCCGGTGAGGGGACGTAGTGTGGCTGGAGGAGAGAAGGAATAGTTAAACTAGGCGGGATATGAACCTGACAAGGAGAAAAGGGGTGTAGGATTAACTGAAGTATTTTGGTGAAGATTGAGTGGTTTACACAGGGTTAGGAGACGGGTGTTGAATAAGGGAAGAAGAAAGAGATTATATAAAATAGGGAAAAGAAATGGGGTTAAGTACACGAGATAGAGGAAGAGGGTTAACTAAATCAAAGGAGAGTATTTGAGTTAACTAAGATAAAGCGAGATATATTATTATAATGTTTGACAATACCACCATAATGAGAGAGAGAGAGAGAGAGAGAGAGAGAGAGAGAGATAACGGTTAATTTATAAGTGCCATGAATAGTATGGTTACATCCTATCACCATCTGTTGCCCGGGAAAAGGCCCTGTTTGGTGATAGTTCTACAATCGTCACTATCACCAATTGGAACTATTTAACCCATATTTTCTCCTCACTATCATGAAGGGATTGCCATTATTTTCACTCTCTATCACTTCTGTATCACCATCAGTATCTTCATTTTCATAGTCAATGTCCACTTCATCCGCTTTTTTTTCACTATCAACATGTGACATCATCCTTATCACCTGTTCCGTCACTATCACCTGCTCCTTCACTATCACCTGCTCCGTCACTATCACCTGTTCCGTCAGTATCACCTGCTCCGTCACTATCACCTGCTCCGTCACTATCACCTGCTCCGTCACTATCACCTGTTCCGTCACTATCACCTGCTCCGTCACTATCACCTGCTCCGTCACTATCACCTGCTCCGTCACTATCACCTGTTCCGTCACTATCACCTGTTCCGTCACTATCACCTGTTCCGTCACTATCACCTGCTCCGTCACTATCACCTGCTCCGTCACTATCACCTGTTCCGTCACTATTACCTGCTCCGTCACTATCACCTGCTCCGTCACTATCACCTGCTCCGTCACTATCACCTGCTCCGTCACTATCACCTGCTCCGTCACTATCACCTGTTCCGTCACTATCACCTGCTCCGTCACTATCACCTGTTCCGTCACTATCACCTGCTCCGTCACTATCACCTGCTCCGTCACTATCACCTGCTCCGTCACTATCACCTGCTCCGTCACTATCACCTGTTCCGTCACTATCACCTGCTCCGTCACTATCACCTGCTCCGTCACTATCACCTGCTCCGTCACTATCACCTGCTCCGTCAGTATCACCTGCTCCGTCACTATCACCTGCTCCGTCACTATCACCTGCTCCGTCACTATCACCTGTTCCGTCACTATCACCTGCTCCGTCACTATCACCTGTTCCGTCAGTATCACCTGCTCCGTCACTATCACCTGCTCCGTCACTATCACCTGCTCCGTCACTATCACCTGTTCCGTCACTATCACCTGTTCCGTCACTATCACCTGTTCCGTCACTATCACCTGCTCCGTCACTATCACCTGCTCCGTCACTATCACCTGTTCCGTCACTATCACCTGCTCCGTCACTATCACCTGCTCCGTCACTATCACCTGCTCCGTCACTATCACCTGCTCCGTCACTATCACCTGCTCCGTCACTATCACCTGTTCCGTCACTATCACCTGTTCCGTCACTATCACCTGCTCCGTCACTATCACCTGCTCCGTCACTATCACCTGCTCCGTCACTATCACCTGCTCCGTCACTATCACCTGTTCCGTCACTATCACCTGCTCCGTCACTATCACCTGCTCCGTCACTATCACCTGCTCCGTCACTATCACCTGTTCCGTCAGTATCACCTGCTCCGTCACTATCACCTGCTCCGTCACTATCACCTGCTCCGTCACTATCACCTGTTCCGTCACTATCACCTGCTCCGTCACTATCACCTGTTCCGTCAGTATCACCTGCTCCGTCACTATCACCTGCTCCGTCACTATCACCTGTTCCGTCACTATCACCTGCTCCGTCACTATCACCTGCTCCGTCACTATCACCTGTTCCGTCACTATCACCTGCTCCGTCACTATCACCTGTTCCGTCAGTATCACCTGCTCCGTCACTATCACCTGCTCCGTCACTATCACCTGTTCCGTCACTATCACCTGCTCCGTCACTATCACCTGCTCCGTCACTATCACCTGCTCCGTCACTATCACCTGCTCCGTCACTATCACCTTTGTTCATGAGTCAGGTTTTACCAGTACTCTCACGCTCTAATCTTTGTTCCCACACTCGGTCCAACTCCGTCACAACCTGTACCCAGTCTATCACCATCTGCACCCCACTGTCACCACCTGCACCGCCACAATCACTACCAGCACCACCACTATCACCATCTGTACCCCGACTATCACCATCTGTACCCAGTCTATCACCATCTGCACCCCACTGTCACCACCTGCACCGCCACAATCACTACCAGCACCACCACTATCACCATCTGTACCCCGTCTATCACCATCTGCACCCCACTGTCACCACCTGCACCGCCACAATCACTACCAGCACCACCACTATCACCATCTGCACCCCACTATCATCATATTTACCTCCGCTATCACCATCTTTGCCTCCACTATCACCACCTGTACCCTCACTATCACCATCTTTGCCTCCACTATCACCATCTCTACACCCACTATCACCACCTGTACCCTCACTATCACCATCTCTACACCCACTATCACCACCTGTACCCTCACTATCACCACCTGTACCCTCACTATCACCATCTCTACACCCACTATCACCATCTCTACACCCACTATCACCACCTGTACCCTCACTATCACCACCTGCACCCTCACTATCACCACCTGTACCCTCACTATCACCACCTGTACCCTCACTATCACCACCTGTACCACCACTATCACCATATCTACACCCACTATCACCACCTGTACCCTCACTATCACCACCTGTACCCTCACTATCACCATCTACACTGCTACTCTCACCATCTGGGCCATAACTAGCACCGTGGGGGGTTAGGCAGTTGGTAGGCAGGTCACGCAGGCAACTAACAAGCGACCCTAAATCACTTTACTTCCCGTATTTTCTGGAAATTTTTGGCCTTTGTGGAGACCGGCGGTGTTTTGCTGCAAGTTCTGGACCCAAGGGGAAAGAATTCTGGATTTTGATATAATATTGGAAGAGAGAGTAGAAGGGAAGACGAAGAAGAACTTGACGATGAAGGAGATGATGAGGAGGAAGGGATGAGAAGAAAAAGGAAGGAGAATAAGATGATGAAGATGGGAGGAGAAGAAGATGATGAACTAGAAGGAAGGAGGAGAAGATGCTGAAGAAGAAGGAAGGAGAAGAAAAAGATGAAGAAGAAGGGAGAAGAAGATAATGAAGAAGAAAGAAGAAAAGAAGAAGGGGGTGAGAAGGAGCAGATGAAGAAATAAATAAGGGTGAGGAGAAGAACTAGAAAAGAAGAATAAATTGTAAAAGAAAGAATTAAGGCGAGGAAAAACATAATGATGAAGACAAATGATGAACAAATAGAGAAGAAGGAATTAGACATAAGAATGGGTAAGAATAAAACATAAAGAAGAAACTAAAGGACTAAAATAAAGATAACAAGAATAATAAGAAGAACTGCAGCAACAACAACAACAACAACAATAATAATAATAATGATAATAATAATGATAATAATAATAATAATAGTAATAATAATAATTATAATAATCATACTAATGATAATAATACAACACTACCGAGACAACAGGAGTCCTCAGTGTTCACTTTGATATTTATCGGACCTCTCCATGAAGATACTTCTTGGAGGGAGTTACATAATACTCCACTTATGTGAACTCTTCAGTGCAGTAAGAAAGTAACAGTGTAGCCAGATAGTCACTGAGAGATGTAGGTGTTGTGTGTCTTTGAGATAATGACGTCATAACAATCAGTAAGAGATGTAGGTGCTATGTGTCTTTGAGATAATGACGTCATAACAATCAGTAAGAGATGTAGGTGCTATGTGTCTTTGAGATAATGACGTCATAACGAAAACAAATTTTTTCAGAAAATTCGAATCGATGTGTTTATTAATTTGATTAAAGACAAATATAATATAAACTACAGGTGAATAGCAATACTATTAACCTAACCGAACCGAACCTAACCTAACCCTAAAAAACCCCTCCGATTTATACCCCCTAAAATGTCCCCAAATCAGACAACAGCCATAACTTTGACAATCACACATCAAATAGTGGCTATCAAACTCCTCCTAAGATATCAATGACGGAAGAACGGAAAGACGGAGAGATAGAGACGAGAGAAACGGAGAGACAGACGAACAACTATAAAGACTACAGACGTCTAACTAAATGCAGAGACTTGATGAGATATTAAGCAACATAGAGTCAAACACAACTGTTGTTCACGACTTGAGAAAAATAAGACTTTTGGTTAAATTTTTAAGCTACTTTCTCGAATTCTCTCGTTGTGTAAACTTAACCTGCAATTACTTGTGGCATTAAAGATTGTAATTACCACTTGGTGAGACTTGGTGACAGCTGGCATTTAGGAGAGACGATAATAAATATCTCTCTCTCTCTCTCTCTCTCTCTCTCTCTCTCTCTCTGTTTGTCACGCAGTTTTTTGGAAGTCTTGTTTATCTAACCTAACCTAACCTAGCCTAGCCTAACCTAACCTAACCTAACCTAGCCCAACCTAACCTAACCTAACCTAACACACACTGATACAATTTCCATCTTCTTCTCTCTCTGGTGAAGTTATTAAGTGCAGCATTAGTCTCTAAATACAACGTCTTAATACAGAACCTAAGAGTGTGGGGCCAGCTCACATATGTCCTTTCAATCCCTCATTAAGAATTGACCTGTCCACGACGTCCACAGGCAGTAGAGAGACGTCGGAAAACATAGTGACGGACACGAGACGACAGGTACACCAATGACGACCACGATGACCATAATGACAGGTGTTTGAAGGACGACCACTACGACCACAATGACAGGTGTTTGAAGGACGACCACTACGACCATAATGACAGGCGTTTGAAGGACGACCACTACGACCACAATGACAGGTGTTTGAAGGACGACCACTACGACCACAATGACAGGTATTTGAAGGACAACCATGGGACGACAGATATTTCAAGGACGACCCCGACGACTATAACAACAAATAATTCAAGGACGACCACGGCACGACAACCATACAGGGACGACCGCGACGACTTATATTGACACTATACTAAGGACGACCACCCCGATCATAACACGAACGCCAATAACGACCACAGCAAGTGTAACATCAGGGTATCAAGAACGAACACAAATATAACGACGACTTCAAAGGTGACTACTCCTCGGGTGATCAATACAACGGAAATAATATGCTAAATACAATGACAACTCAATGACAGTGATCAAATGCATCGCCAAACAATAACAACGATGACAAGTCCAATAACGACTATTATGACGACAAACACTCACTGACCAACAATAGAACAACCACATAATTGTCTTCCAATAATCACAGAGAGAATAAATTGTATAAAGAAACAGAGAGACTAAAATATTAGAAATCTCTCTCTCTCTCTCTCTCTCTCTCTCTCTCTCTCAACCTACGAAAAGGTCAGGATAAATACAACGTCCAGGAGTGAGGATTTGTCAGGTCAAGTGAGGGGGGGGAGGCTGTGGTAAGGGAAGGGGGGGGGGGGAGGCTGTGGTAAGGGAGGAGGCGGTGGTAGTGGAGGAAGCGGAGCCCCGGGAAGATGTATATTGTAGCTCGACCTTTCCTTCCTAAGCGTCTTGCTGAGGGCCTTCCCGCATCGCTTTACTCAGAGCCTTCATCTCCCTCCCTACCTCCGTCCCTCCGTCCCCCCCCCCCCCCTCCTCCACGCTGAAGAGGTGACGCTATTCTGGTGGTGGTGGGGGTGGAGATGAGGGAGTAGGAGGGAGTGGGAGGTGAGGAGGAAGTAACAGATGGTATTTCTAGTTTCTCAAGGTAGTGGTGAAAGAGAGAGAGAGAGAGAGAGAGAGAGAGAGAGAGAGAGAGAGAGAGAGAGAGAGAGAGAGGTGCTATTCCTACTTTCTCAAGATTGTCGTGGTAGAGTGGGAGGGGAGAGAGAGGGATTTGAGAGGGAGTGAGACGAGGAAGAGGTATATGAGAGTAGGGAGTTAAGAGATGCTATTTCCAGTGGTGGATGTTGATAAGAGTGTTTTAAGTGGTGGGGAAGGAGGTGAATGGTCATCAACTCTTGTTCTTTACTGCTAATGGTTGTTCCAGCTGGTAGCCGTGGTTGTTATTATGATATATCAAGAAAGTGTTTCTGAGGTGCTGGGTCTTGGATTCTATTTTGTTTACTTATTCTTAGTGTTTCTCCTCATTTCTTTAACAGGTCTTTGTATTAAACCGTAGAGAGAAATTTCATCTACCATCTCATTTCTCGTGAAACTTTAGGAAGTGTGTCTTACTGTAGTCGAGATAAAATTGTGAATTTCTTTGACAATTATCCATTTATCCCTCGAGGAAGATCTATATGGCAGATGGTTATAATATTCTAAGGAGGGAATTCACGAGTGATGATTTTCTTTCTTTACCGTTGATAAATACCTTAATGGAAGGTTTCCAATCGGTTTTTACGTTCAATCCACTTGCGCTCAGATCCAACCAATTTACACGAGGATAGTCTTAGATCATTTAAACCTAATTGTATGACTTAGGGTTGATTCTACCTAAGATTCTAAGACCACTCACATGCCACTACCGACCAAGCTGTTCAAGACCTCGAGATCTTACGTTGAAGCATTGAACACCTTAACCCATTACACTCCTGGATATTAAATTGTCATGTTAGTTCCCTTGTGGTCTTTTCCTGTCTCGTTATTATCTTTCCTCGTCGTTCTCTCTCTTACTCATTTTCCTTAACTTCTTGTCTTTCTCTTTTTCTGTCCTTCATCTTTTCTTGTTCTGTCCTCCTCCTTTCGTTCTCTCTCCCCTGTTTCCCTTCCTTTTTTTGTTTCCTTCTTTTTATTTTTTCTTCCTGCTTCTCATTTTAGTCTTCCTCTTCCTTCTACTGCTTTGCTTAATGTTATACTTTATCCCTCTTCATTTTCTCAATCTTTTTATCTTTTTTATCTTATTTTTCTATCTCGTTTCCTTTTTGTTTTCTATTTCAACCTCTTCCGCCTTCTCCTTTTCAACCCCCTTTCTCCCCTCTTTATCCTACCCCTCCTCCTTTCCTTCCTGCACCTCCTTCTAATCTTCAATATTTCGTCAAAATATATTTACACTCTCTCCTCCTTTCTTACGTTTCTTATCCTCTTTCTCTCATCCTTACCCTTCTCTTGGCCCCTCTCTTCTTCCTTTGCTCATTCCTCCTCCTCCTTCTCATCCTCCTTCCTTCTTCACCACTTTTTTCTGCCCCTCCTTCTCTTCAATTTCGTCAGCTCCTCCTCCCGTTCCTCACCATCCTTCTCCCTTCTTCCCATCCTTCCCTCCACGCCTTCAATTTCCAGTTTTGCCTCACCCGGCCTCCACCACACCTCCGCCAACCCCACGTCACCACGCTAACACCACCTCACCTACAAATAACTCAGACGTTCTATAAAGACCTTTGATGTACATTTGGGTTGGCAGCAGCACCTTCCACACCACGAATTTAAAATATACTTTCCGTGTTGTAAGCAATTATAATATTAGTAAAAACATAACCATTGACAGAATTCTCCCAAGTCTGACAAACATTATATAAATATCAGTCTGTCTCGTAGGCGATGAATTATTTATAAGATTGTGGCCTTCTTGAGGGGCGCGTTAGAGGAGGCGGAGCAGCGGTGCCACCCTGACACAGGTGATACAGCCAAATACACTGTACTACTTTTTCCACACGAAGTCCACTTTTTAAGATATCAATCAATTAGTGATGACAGTCAACTAACTCCTTGTGTACGGAGTCCCTTCCGAGCTGAATGAAATCGTCTGGTGTTAATATAATATTAAAAGTGGCGTCCCCGTAGTGAAGGGGTTATTAGATTTTAAATATTTATATATAATTATCAATTTAAGAATGCGAGTGACTACGAAATACAAGATAATTGAAACTGAATAGGAGAAAAATTACCACAGAACTCAACGACCACCCTTAACTACAAGTGAGGAGTGAAACGTATGTATGTATGTGTCGTACTTTAACATGCTAAACACACATAATGGCGACTATACAGCACTGCGACTAACACAACTAGATAAGGTGTTCTCTACTCTAGGTAAAGTAAATGAACTGACACGAGTATGAGAAGTTCCTCAGCTGCGGGTCGAGGACGCTAGTTTTATCGCCTCACTTACTCCACAGCCGCGTTTTCATATGGCAATATTACCGGTCTCAATTGGTGCAAACCGGTGTTGCACCATTCTCCCGCCACACAATTTCATCGGACTTTACCGTCATAACCGGAACCTGCTCAGAAGCTTGTTCCACTTGGACCGGTGTGCCCTGTCCATGATGCGCAGTGACAAAGTCGGGAGAGAAGGTAAGAGCTACCCGTGACCAGCGTCAACAGCAATCAAACATGGCTGCCCAAATGATGCGGTTATTGTATTAAGAGATATAGAATTATTATTAAAAGCGAAGTAAGACAGTTAATGATAAGTTAAATGGAATATAATAATCCACGTGTTATTGTGAACGGTAATTTCAGGGTCAAATATCACGAAGCAGACCAGTTTACTCACAAATAAGCTGTTAAAACAAAACAAGGACTTGCGTTAGAGGTCTCCGAAGAAAGAGACATTTTAAATGGCTTCCGAGGTAGTTATTTACTTCCTGCCCACTGCGGCGTTCTGAACTAATTAAAAAAAAATCAACAGGTAAACGAAACATATTTATACTATAGTGTTTTTGGTGCAAATGGGCGGTTGTGGTAGACAATGGAAAAATGGCTTCAACAGATGAACCTAAGGCATTAAATTCTTTCCTTGTAATTTTCCATCATTAAGAATCGTTGTTCGTTTGTTTACACCCAGTGGCTAATGCTCCTCCCACTCGTCCACTCAACCAATAGGAAGAGGGAACAACAACAACAAAAACAGTGTAAATTAGTTCTCTCGACTTAAGAACTGAACCGGTGTTAGTATCACTGTTAGCGTCAGTGTTCGTGTTAGAGTCAGTGTTAGTGTCAGTATTAGTATCAGTGTTAGCGTTAGTGTTAAAGTCAGTGTTAGTGTCAGTGTTAGTATCAGTGTTAGTATCAGTGTTAGTGTCAGTGTTAGCGTCAGTGCTAGTATCAGTGTTAGCGTTAGAGTCAGTGTTAGCGTCAGTGTTAGTATCAGTGTTAGTGTCAGTGTTAATGTTAGTGTTAGTGTCAGTGTTAGTGTCAGTGTTAGTGTTAGCATCAGTGTCAGTGTCAGTGTTAGTGTTAGCGTTAGTGTCAGTGTTAGTGTTAGTATCAGTGTCAGTGTTAGTATCAGTGTTAGTGTTAGAGTCAGTGTTAGTATCAGTGTTAGTGTCAGTGTCAGTGTTAGTGTCAGTGTTAGTATCAGTGTTAGTGTTAGTGTCAGTGTTAGTGTTAGTGTCAGTGTTAGTGTCAGTGTTAGTATCAGTGTTAGTGTCAGTGTTAGTATCAGTGTTAGTGTCAGTGTTAGTGTCAGTATCAGTGTTAGTATCACTGCTAGTATCAGTGTTAGTATCAGTGTCAGTGTTAGTGTCAGTGTTAGTGTCAGTGTTAGTATCAGTGTTAGTATCAGTGTTAATGTTAGCGTTAGTGTCAGTGTTAGTGTTAGTATCAGTGTTAGTGTCAGTTTTAGTGTTAGCATTAGTGTCAGTGCCAGTGTTAGTGTTAGTATCAGTGTTAGTATCAGTGTTAGTGTCAGTGTTAGTGCCAGTGTTAGTGTCAGTGTTAGTATCAGTGTTAGTGTCAGTGTTAGTGTCAGTGTTAGTGTCAGTGTTAGTATCAGTGTTAGTGTTAGCGTTAGTGTCAGTGTTAGTGTTGGTATCAGTGTTAGTGTCAGTGTTAGTGTTAGCGTTAGTGGCAGTGCCAGTGTTAGTGTCAGTGTTAGTGCCAGTGTTAGTGTTAGTATCAGTGTTAGTATCAGTGTTAGTAACAGTGTTAGTGTCAGTGTTAGTGTTAGTATCAGTGTTAGTAACAGTGCTAGTGTTAGTGCCAGTGTTAGTGTTAGTGTCAGTGTTAGTGTTAGTGTTAGCGTTAGTGTCAGTGCCAGTGTTAGTGTCAGTGTTAGTGCCAGTGTTAGTGTCAGTGTTAGTGTTAGTATCAGTGTTAGTATCAGTGTTAGTGTCAGTGTTAGTGTTAGTGTCAGTGTTAGTGTTAGTATCAGTGTTAGTAACAGTGTTAGTGCTAGTATCAGTGTTAGTAACAGTGTTAGTGTTAGTGTCAGTGCCAGTGTTAGTGTTAGTGTTAGTGTCAGTGCCAGTGTTAGTGTCAGTGTCAGTGTTAGTGTTAGTGTCAGTGCCAGTGTTAGTGCCAGTGTTAGTGTTAGTGTTTGTGTTAGTATCAGTGTTAGTATCAGTGTTAGTGCTAGTGTCAGTGTTAGTGTGAGTGTAAGTGTTAGTGTTAGTGTCAGTGTTAGTGTCAGTGTTCGTGTCAGTGTTAGTGTCAGCGTTAGTGTCAGTGCCAGTGTTAGTGTCAGTGTCAGTGCCAGTGTTAGTGTCAGTGTTAGTGTCAGTGTTAGTGTTAGTGTTAGTGTTAGTGTCAGTGTTAGTGTCAGTGTTAGTGTTAGTGTCAGTGTTAATGTTAGTATCAGTGTTAGTGTCAGTGTTAGTGTCAGTGTTAGTGTTAGTATCAGTGTTAGTGTCAGTGTTAGTGTTAGTATCAGTGTTAGTATCAGTGTTAGTGTCAGTGTTAGTGTTAGTGTTAGTGTCAGTGTTAGTGTTAGTATCAGTGTTAGTAACAGTGTTAGTGTTAGTGTCAGTGTCAGTGCCAGTGTCAGTGCCAGTGTTAGTGCCAGTGTTAGTGTTAGTGTTAGTGTTAGCATCAGTGTTAGTATCAGTGTTAGTGTTAGTGTTAGCATCAGTGTTAGTATCAGTGTGAGTGTCAGTGTTAGTTTTAGTGTTAGTGTTAGTGTCAGTGTTAGTGTCAGTGTTCGTGTCAGTGTTAGTGTCAGCGTTAGTGTCAGTGCCACTGTTAGTGTCAGTGTCAGTGCCAGTGTTAGTGTCAGTGCCAGTGTTAGTGTCAGTGTTAGTGTTAGTGTTAGTATCAGTGTTAGTATCAGTGTTAGTGTTAGTGTCAGTGTCAGTGTTAGTGTTAGTGTCAGTGTTAGTGTTAGTATCAGTGTTAGTGTCAGTGTTAGTGTTAGTATCAGTGTTAGTATCAGTGTTAGTGTCAGTGTTCGTGTTAGTGTTAGTGTCAGCGTTAGTGTCAGTGCCAGTGTTAGTGTCAGTGTCAGTGCCAGTGTTAGTGTCAGTGTTAGTGTTAGTGCCAGTGTTAGTGTTAGTGTCAGTGTTAGTGTTAGTGTTAGTGTTAGTGTCAGTGAAAGTGTCAGTGTTAGTGTTAGTGTCAGTGTTAGTGTTAGTGTTAGTGTTAGTATCAGTTTTAGTGTTAGTGTTAGTGTCAGTGTTAGTGTTAGTATCAGTGTTAGTGTCAGTGTTAGTGTTAGCATTAGTGGCAGTGCCAGTGTTAGTGTCAGTGTTAGTGCCAGTGTTAGTGTTAGTATCAGTGTTAGTGTCAGTGTTAGTGTTAGTGTCAGTGTTAGTGTTAGTATCAGTGTTAGTAGCAGTGTTAGTGTTAGCGTTAGTGTCAGTGCCAGTGTTAGTGTCAGTGTTAGTGTCAGTGTTAGTGTTAGTGTTAGTGTTAGTATCAGTGTTAGTAACAGTGTTAGTGTTAGCGTTAGTGTCAGTGCCAGTGTTAGTGTCAGTGTTAGTGCCAGTGTTAGTGTTAGTGTCAGTGTTAGTATCAGTGTTAGTGTTAGTGTCAGTGTTAGTGTCAGTGTTAGTGTCAGTGCCAGTGTTAGTGTCAGTGTCAGTGCCAGTGTTAGTGTCAGTGTTAGTGTCAGTGCCAGTGTTAGTGCCAGTGTTAGTGTTAGTGTCAGTGTTAGTGTCAGTGTTAGTGTTAGTGATAGTGTCAGTGAAAGTGTCAGTGTTAGTGTCAGTGTTAGTGTTAGTATCAGTGTTAGTGTTAGTGTTAGCGTTAGTGTCAGTGCCAGTGTTAGTGTCAGTGTTGGTGCCAGTGTTAGTGTTAGTGTCAGTGTTAGTATCAGTGTTAGTGTTAGTGTCAGTGTTAGTGTCAGTGTTCGTGTTAGTGTTAGTGTCAGCGTTAGTGTCAGTGCCAGTGTTAGTGTCAGTGTCAGTGCCAGTGTTAGTGTCAGTGTTAGTGTCAGTGCCAGTGTTAGTGCCAGTGTTAGTGTTAGTGTCAGTGTTAGTGTCAGTGTTAGTGTTAGTGATAGTGTCAGTGTTAGTGTCAGTGTTAGTGTTAGTGTCAGTGTTAGTGTCAGTGTTAGTGTTAGTATCAGTGTTAGTATCAGTGTTAGTGTATGTGTTAGTATCAGTGTTAGTATCAGTGTTAGTGTTAGTGTCAGTGTTAGTGTTAGTGTTAGTATCAGTGTTAGTATCAGTGTTAGTGTCAGTGTATCAGTGTTAGTATCAGTGTTGGTATCAGTGTTGGTGTCAGTGTTAGTGTCAGTGTTAGTGTCAGTGTTAGTGTCAGTGTTAGTGTCAGTGTTAGTGTCAGCGCTAGTATCAGTGTTAGTATCAGTGATAGTGTCAATGTTAGTATCAGTGTTAGTGTCAGTGTTAGTGTCAGTGTTAGTATCAGTGTCAGTGTTAGTGTCAGTGTTAGTATCAGTGTTAGTGTCAGTGTTAGTGTCAGTGTTAGTATCAGTGTTAGTGTTAGTGTTAGTATCAGTGTTAGTATAAGTGTTAGTGTCAGAGTTAGTATCAGTGTTAGCATCAGTGTTAGTATCAGTGTTAGTATAAGTGTTAGCGTCAGTGTTAGTATCAGTGTTAGTATCAGTGTTAGTATAAGTGTTAGCGTCAGTGTTAGTATCAGTGTTAGTGTCAGTGTTATGTCAGTGTTAGCATAAGTGTTAGTATCAGTGTTAGTATCAGTGTTAGTGTCAGTGTTAGTATCAGTGTTAGTATCAGTGTAGTGTTAGTGTCAGTGTTAGTGTCAGTGTTAGTGTCAGTGTTAGTGTCAGTGTTAGTGTCAGTGTTAGTATCAGTGTTAGTGTCAGTGTTAGTGTCAGTGTTAGTGTCAGTGTTAGTGTCAGTGTTAGTGTCAGTGTTAGTGTCAGTGTTAGTATCAGTGTTAGTATCAGTGTTAGTGTTAGTGTCAGTGTTAGTGTCAGTGTTAGTGTTAGTATCAGTGTTAGTAACAGTGTTAGTGTTAGCGTTAGTGTCAGTGTCAGTGTTAGTGTCAGTGTCAGTGCCAGTGTTAGTGTCAGTGTTAGTGTCAGTGTTAGTGTTAGTGTTAGTGTTAGTATCAGTGTTAGTGTCAGTGTTAGTGTCAGTGTTAGTGTTAGTGTTAGTGTCAGTGTTAGTGTCAGTGTTAGTATCAGTGTTACATATCAGTGTTAGTGTCAGTGTTAGTGTCAGTGTTAGTATCAGTGTTAGTATAAGTGTTAGCATCAGTGTTAGCATCAGTGTTAATTTCATTGTTAGTGTTAGTATCAGTGTTAGTGTTAGCGTTAGTGTCAGTGTTAGTGTTATTATCAGTGTTAGTATCAGTGTTAGTGTCAGTGTTAGTGTCAGTGTTAGTATCAGTGTTAGTGTCAGTGTTAGTGTCAGTGTTAGTGTCAGTGTTAGTGTTAGCGTTAGTGTCAGTGTTAGTTTTAGTATCAGTGTTAGTGTCAGTGTTAGCGTTAGTGGCAGTGCCAGTGTTAGTGTTAGTGTTAGTATCAGTGTTAGTATCAGTGTTAGTGTCAGTGTCAGTGTTAGTGTTAGTATCAGTGTTAGTAACAGTGTTAGTGTTAGTGTCAGTGTTAGTGTCAGTGTTAGTGTTAGTGTTAGCGTTAGTGGCAGTGCCAGTGTTAGTGTCAGTGTTAGTGTCAGTGTTAGTGTTAGTATCAGTGTTAGTATCAGTGTTAGTATCAGTGTTAGTGTTAGTGTCAGTGTTAGTGTTAGTGTCAGTGTTAGTGTCAGTGTTAGTGTCAGTGTTAGTGTTAGTGTCAGTGTTAGTGTCAGTGTTAGTAACAGTGTTAGTTTTAGTATCAGTGTTAGTAACAGTGTTAGTGTTAGTATCAGTGTTAGTAACAGTGCTAGTGTTAGCGTTAGTGTCAGTGTCAGTGTTAGTGTCAGTGTTAGTGTCAGTGTTAGTGTTAGTGTCAGTGTTAGTGTCAGTGTTAGTATCAGTGTTAGCATCAGTGTTAATTTCATTGTTAGTGTTAGTGTCAGTGTCAGTGGTATTGTCAGTGTTAGTATCAGTGTTAGTATCAGTGTTAGTATAAGTGTTAGCATCAGTGTTAATTTCATTGTTAGTGTTAGTGTCAGTGTCAGTGTTAGCGTCAGTGTTAATTTCATTGTTAGTGTTAGTGTCAGTGTCAGTGTTAGCGTCAGTGTTAGTATCAGTGTTAGTATCAGTGTTAGTGTCAGTGTTAGTGTTAGTGTCAGTGTCAGTGGTATTGTCAGTGTTAGTATCAGTGTTAGTATAAGTGTTAGTGTCAGTGTTAGTGTCAGTGTTAGTGTCAGTGTTAGCATAAGTGTTAATATCAGTGTTAGTGTCAGTGTTAGTGTCAGTATCATTGTTAGTATCAATGTTAGTGTCAGTGTTAGTATCAGTGTTAGTGTCAGTGTTAGTATCAGTGTTAGTGTCAGTGTTAGTGTCAGTGTTAGTGTCAGTGTTAGCATCAGTGTTAGTATCAGTGTTAATTTCATTGTCAGTGTTAGTGTTAGTATCAGTGTTAGTATCAGTGTCAGTGTTAGTATCAGTGTTAGTATCAGTGTTAGTGTCAGTGTTAGTATCACTGTTAGTATCAGTGTTAGTGTCAGTGTTAGTGTTAGTGTTTGTGTCAGTGTTAGTGTCAGTGTTAGTGTTAGTATCAGTGTTAGTATCAGTGTTAGTATCAGTGTTAGTATCAGTGTTAGCGTCAGTGTTAGTATCAGTGTTAGCATCAGTGTTAGTGTCAGTGTTAGCGTCAGTGTTAGTATCAGTGTTAGTGTCAGTGTTAGTGTCAGTGTTAGCATCAGTGTTAGTGTCAGTGTTAGTATCAGTGTTAGTATCAGTGCGCCTTTCCTCATTTTTCACATGTGTGGATGTTGGTCACTATATTCAACAGGAGTTCAATGCAGCCAATAACCATTGTTGGTCTCTGGTTTTTATAGGAGTTACATATTTGCTAAGAAGGTATAACCTTACCCAAGTAAATACTGCAAAGTCAACTTACTCTTCCGCAGAAAGGTAAACATAGTGTAGACAAACAATTAATGGAGTAGCGATTAAATGTTCAGAAATGTATTACACATTTCTTTAATATAAATATCCCTCAATATATTGGTATCTTAACTCGATCTGGTTTTGATACGAGTCTACAAGTTTACCTTCTGATGCATTGAAATTTTGGTCCACTACCCTGCTTGATAAATGTCACAACCCTTTAGGTATACGGACTTTTAATATATGTTATTAGAGTTACGAGCACTTCTCACAGTTAAGAGGACACAGTAGCCCAGATTTCCCTGATAAATAAACTCACTCTATATAATGAAAATATTATTGTAATTGCAGTTGACATTTTTCTATTTCAGACGCCAAAACCAGGTGTCACACTGACCTAATTCTCAATATCGATTCCACCAACGTATATAAAGGAATGAATTATGCATTGGACGAACGATACAAGATAGTGCTCTGTGTTTTGATTTAAAGCGAAAAAAAAAGCTAAATCAGGAGCTTGATACCATCATGAGTGTTTTTTTTTACAGACAGACAGACAGCACCTGTCATGCCTCTACAAGCAGATCTCAATATGCATGTAGTGTGTGCTCTCAAGTAGTGTGTGTCCGGTGACAGACAATATGAAATGGTCCTGTGTATTGGTTCACAGATTCATGAGGTGAAGAAGGGAGGATGTATACTGTAGGTGTTGTGTTCTTACTGAGGAAGAATACAGTAGCTCTGGGAGAGTCAGACCAAGGTCACTGTTAGGTGCTCGCTTGCCAAAGACTGAAAGTATCTCATTCAGGAAGTTGGTTTTAAACTGTTGAATGTTTTTGACGTAGGAACAACATTTTGTGGGAGAGAGTTCCACTCAGTTCTACTCCGGGGTATAAATATATATTGACTGTCAGCACTTTTGTATGATGGAATATTAACATAAAAGACAAACAACCAGTCGACTAACTTTTACTTCACTAAAAGAGTCTAGTTGAGTCAAGTGTCACGTGAAGCGTCTCCAACGTGGTCATTACTACAGGTCTCCCACCTCCACCACCCCCCCCCCGACCCTGCCAGCGACCAATCACCAAATACCACAAGCCTGCCCCCCACCACTAGCCCTGGTACCCAACCCTCCACCTACACCACCATGCCTTCGCCTCCACCACACTCATCACCACCACCATGTATTACCATAACTCCACCCTCCACCACCATCACGACGCCTTACCAAGCCTCTAATCTCCACCACCACCATCACCATGCTTCCAGTCTTCACCAACGCTAACACCATCAGCACCATCACAATGCCTCAAGCCTCCACCACCACCAACACTATCACCACCACCACTGGGGCCCGAGAAACACCATTTGAGGCCAATACTCTGTTATCCTTGTTGTGCTGCAGCTCACACGATGAGTGTGGGGGACACAATAAACTAGCTGCTCTCTGCGACAAAATTCAACCATCACCATACCTCTATTCACCATCCCCACCATCACCACCCCCACCACCATCCCTACCCCCACCACCACCAACCCCTACCCCCACCACCACCACCACCACCCCCACCATCACCACCCCCACCACCATCCCTACCCCCACCACCACCAACCCCTACACCACCACCATCACCACCCCCACCATCACCACCCCCACCACCATCCCTACCCCCACCACCACCAACCCCTACACCACCACCATCACCACCCCACCACCACCATCCCTACCCCCACCACCACCAACCCCTACACCCCCACCACCACCACACCCACCCCCACCACCACCACCACCACCACCCCCCCCACCCCCCCACCACCATCACCACGACCACCACCACCCCACCACCACCACCACCACCCACCCCACCACCCACCACCCCCCACCACCACCACCACCACCACCACCCCCCATCACCATCACCACCTCCACCACCACCATCACCACCACCGCCATCACCATCACCACCTCCACCACCACCACTATCACCACCACCACCACCACCTCCCCCACCAACACCACCCCCCCACCACCACCACTACCACCACCACCACCATCACCACCACCCCCATCGCCATCACCACCTCCACCACCACCATCACCACCTCCACCACCAACACCAACCCCCACCATCACCATCACCACCACCACCCTCACCATCACCACCTCCACCACCACCACCACCCCCACCACCATCACCACCCCCCCCACCACCACCACCATCACCACTACCATCACCACCACCCCACCGCCATCACCATCACCACCCCCCCCACCAACACCACCCCCCCACCACCACCACCCCCACCACCATCACCATCACCACCACCCCCACCACCATCACCATCACCCCCACCACCATCACCATCACCACCTCCACCACCACCACCAACACCAACCCCCACCATCACCACCACCACCACCACCCTCACCACCACCCCCACCAAGGCAGGTCAACATGTTTTTAAGGAACCGTCTGGGTCTTGTCATTTAAGTGATGGGGGAGGCGATTCACCAACCTGCACGCAATGTCACGACCGCACGCGAGGGAGTGAGTGGCAGACAGACAGACAGACAGACAGACAGACAGACGTAATACATACATGCAATTTCACTACCAAACGCGGGGGAGTGAGAGACAGACAGACAGCAACGGTTTCACGACCACACACGAGGTTAAGAGGGAGAGGAAGCAGAGATTGAAAGAGAGACAGGGAAGGAGGGAGGTAGAATGAAAGAGAAATAGAGACAGACAAAAAAAAAATCCTAATGCTCACACAGCGTCACAACCAAATGCAGAGAGAGAGAGAGAGAGAGAGAGAGAGAGAGAGAGAGAGAGAGAGAGAGAGAGAGAGAGAGAGAGAGAGAGAGAGAGAGAGAGAGAGAGAGAGAGAGAATGAAAAATACAGAGAGAAAGACAGATTGAGACAGAGAATTAAAGAGACGGAGACAGACAGAGAATCATTCATCATTTAAGCATAACGTAACGAGCATACGCAAAGAGAGAGAGAGAGAGAGAGAGAGAGAGAGAGAGAGAGAGAGAGAGAGGTGTTGGTCGTGGGCTCAAGGGCAGACATGAAGGCGGTCATGCTGGTAAATGTGAGAAGATAGGAGGTGAAGGGGATAGAGGGAGGGGCAGGAAGAGTCATCGGGAGTGAGGGGAAATGGCAGGGAAAAGGGGGAGTGAAGGACGGGGAGGAAAGGAAAGGGAGTAATAGGAGAGGGGGGAAAAGGGAGGAAAGAAAAGGGAGTAAGGGGAAAGGGGGAGAGGAGGGAAGAGAATGGAGTAAGAAGAATGAAGGAAGGGAGGGAAGAAAAGGAAGTAAGGGGAAAGGGGGGAAGTGAAGAGAAGGGAGTAAGGGAAAAGGGGAAAGATAAACGAACGAAGGCAGAAAATGAAGAAAGAAAGGAGAGTGAAAGGTGAAAGAGAATGGGAAAGGAATGGATAGAGAATAATGAAGAGGAGATATGGGAGGGGAGAAAGAAATGAGGAGGGAGAGGAGATTGAGAGAAATGGGAAAGGGAAGAAGGGGAGCGAGAGGAGAGCGGGAAGATGGTGAAGGGAATAAGGGGGAGATGGGAAGGGGAGAAGGGGAGCGAGAGGAGAGCGGGAAGATGGTGAAGGGAAAGAGGGGGAGATGGGAAAGGGGAGATAAAGGAAAGAGGGAGGAATGATGGAAGAGAAGTGGAGAGGTGTCAAGGGAAATAAGAGGGGATGAGGGAAGGTGAAGAGGGGGCGATGGAGGAAGAGAGAGGGAGAAGAGAAAGGCGAGTAGGGGATTGAAGGGGGAGTCGGCATGGGGAAGGGGAGTGTGAGGCTCTTCCATACCTACATCCTTTAAGCAAGACTAGGGAGGGGGGGTGGGGAGGGAGGGTTAGGGGAGGGAGTGGGGGGGAGAGAGTGGGGGAGAGAAGGGATGGGGAGGGAGTGGGGGAGAGAGTGGGGGAGAGAGGGGGGGGGAGGGAGGAGTGGGGAGGAAGGGGGAGGAGTGAGGGGAGGGAGGGTTAGGGGAGGGAGTGGGGGAGAGAAGGGGTGGGGAGGGAGGGTTAGGGGAGGGAGGGAGGGAGGAGGAGTGGGGGAGGAGAGGGGGGAGAAGGTGGGGAGGGAGGGTTAGGGGCGGGAGTGGGGGAGGGAGTGGGGGAGAGAAGGGGGGGGAGAGGGGAGGAGTTAGGGGCGGGAGTGGGGGAGAGAGAAGGGGTGGGGAGGGAGGGGGGAGGGAGTGGGGGAGAGAAGGGAGGATGGGGAGGAGGAGGAGGGTAGGGGAGGGAGGGTTAGGGGAGGGAGTGGGGGGAGAGTGGGGGAGAGAAGGGGTGGGGAGGGAGGGTTAGGGGGGAGTGGGGGAGAGAGTGGGGGAGACAAGGGGGGGAGAGAGTGGGGGAGGGAGGGTTAGGGGCGGGAGTGGGGGAGGGAGTGGGGGAGAGAAGGGGTGGGGAGGGAGGGTAGGGGCGGGAGTGGGGGAGGGAGTGGGGGAGAGAAGGGGTGGGGAGGGAGTGGGGGAGAGAAGGGGTGGGGAGGGAGGGTTAGGGTAGGGAGGGTTAGGGGGGAGAGTGGGGGGAGAGAGTGGGGGAGAGAGTGGGGGAGAGGGGGAGGGAGAGGGGGAGAGAAGGGGGGGGAGGGGGGTAGGGGAGGAGAGGGTAGGGGAGGGAGGGGGAGAGAGGGGGGAGAGGTGGGGGAGAGAGGGGGAGGAGAGGGGGGGGAGGGAGGGTGAGGGGAGGGAGGGTGGGAGGGAGGTGGGGGGAGAGGGGGGAGAGAGGGGGGAGGAGGGGGAGAGAGGGGGGGGGAGGGAGGGTAGGGGAGGGAGGGGGGGGAGAGTGGGGGAGGAGAGTGGGGGAGGGAGGGGGGGAGAGGGAGGGGGGGGGAGGAGGGTAGGGGGAGAGGGGGGGGGGGGAGGGTTAGGGGAGAGTGGGGAGATAGTGGGGGAGAGAGTGAGGGAGAGAAGGGGTGGGGAGGGAGGGTTAGGGGAGAGAGTGGGGGAGAGAAGGGGTGGGGAGGGAGGGTTAGGGGAGAGTGGGGAGAGAGTGGGGGAGAGAGTGAGGGAGAGAAGGGGTGGGGAGGGAGGGTTAGGGGAGGGAGGGTTAGGGGAGGGAGTGGGGGAGAGAGCTGGGGAGAGAGGGGAGGGAGGGGGAGGAGGGGGGAGAGGTGGGGGAGAGGAGGGGGAGGAGAGGGGGGAGGGAGGGAGGGGAGGGGAGGGGAGGGAGTGGGGGAGAGTGGGGGAGAGAGTGGGGGAGAGAGGGGGAGAGAAGGGGTGGGGAGGGAGGGTTAGGGGAGGGAGGGAGGGGAGGGGAGGGGGTGGGGAGGGAGTGGGGGAGAGAGTTGGGGAGAGAGAGCTGGGGAGGGAGTGGGGGAGAGAGCTGGGGAGGGAGTAGGGAGGGAGTGGGGGAGAAAGCTGGGGAGAGAGTGAGAGAGAGAGCTGGAGAGGGAGTGGGGGAGAGAGCTGGGGGGAGAGTGGGGGAGAGAGCGGGGGAGAGAGTGGGGGAGAGAGTGGGGGAGAGAGCTGGGGAGAGAGTTGGGGAGAGAGCTGGGGAGAGAGTGGGGGAGGGAGTGGGGGAGAGAGCTGGGGAGAGAGAGCTGGGGAGAGAGTGGGGGAGAGAGTGGGGGAGAGAGCTGGGGAGAGAGTGGGAGAGAGAGCTGGGGAGAGAGAGCTGGGGAGGGAGTGGGGGAGAGAGCTGGGGAGAGAGTGGGGGAGGGAGTGGGGGAGAGAGCTGGGGAGGGAGTGGGGGAGAGAGCTGGGGGAGAGATCTGGGGAGGGAGTGGGGGAGAGAGTGGGGAGAGAGGTTTGGGAATGAAGGACTGATGAAGGTATGCTATGCACAAAAAACTACTTTATGTAAGTGTACTACAAGTTACGCACACACACGCACGCACGCACGCACACACACACACACACACACGTAGGTAGTGGAGAGTAAGAGCATTAGAGTTTAACAGAGGATCAATAGCACAGCCGCGGCAGGTAGTGTGTGTGTCGCCCGCTCTGGGAGGACCTCACGTGGGTCACCACCAGAAGCACACTAACCACACCACAGTATAATTACTAGACCTCCGGAACGACCTAACTTGGATCTGATTACTCTGTTCCCCCCCCCCCCCCCCCCCCAGTGATCACGGCCAAGCACTGTTACTAATGATCCTAAATAAGACGAGTGGGTCAAGTAGTATTATAATGCTCCTAGCTATTGTTAGTGGTCCAATGAATCTACCTAACTTTTTGTCCTACAAAATGAACTGTGACTGCACCTAGCAGTAAGATATGCTCGGTCAAGTATAATTACTAATAACCCGGCACGGAATACTACACTCAGGTATTCATAGTATAGTGACAGTATTAACCGTAGTAATATTTACGAAACTGATACTAATCATAATAGTAATGGTTTTAAAAACTATGTGTTAGTATAAGAAGTAACTGGTGATAAATATATATATATATATAAATATATATAAATATATAAATATATATATATAAATATATATATATATATATATATATATATATATATATATATATATATATATATATATATAAAAATATATATATATATATATATATATATATATATATATATATATATAATATATATATATATATATATATATATATATATATGCAAGTAAATCACTGTAGGTGCGCGTGATCTAGGTATATGCTGATAACCACCAGGAAAGAAGAAAACACGAAGTTCCCAAGCGCTTTCGTGTAATTCACATCTTCAGGGGTGAGTACAGACTAGATAGAGTAATGCAAAACAAGATGAATATATACAGAGGAGGGTGAGACCAGGTCCACAATGATCAGGTAATTAGGTAATGACCCTACTAATCTTTAAATGGCACACAACGGTTGGTGGTTGGGTCAGATGGGACAGTGACCCGCCCTCTCACCTGATCACAAATCTTCTTAATTACAAAGTTGTCCAGCTTGTACATGCCGTTACTCAAATTCATGTTGAATGCTTCGGTATGTTTAATAAGACTAGATTCTATGATGTTCCTACTATCAATTGAATTACATGGTAATATTGAGGAGGCATTATCCCAGTCAATGCAATGCTTGTTATCCCTCAAATGAACAAACAGAGTATTGGATTCCTGGCCTGTCCTAACACTGTATTTGTGTTGTTTAATTCTAGTTACAAGATCTTTACCTGTCTGGCCTAAGTAAAACATATTACATTCCTTGCAAGGAACTTTATAAATGCAACCAATTGTGTTGTTGGGGGAGTTCTTGATTAACATTTGTTTAACAGTGCATGAGTTTTTAAATGAGCTTATGGCGCCGGATTTGGTAAAACGTTACTCTGACCACCTACGTGGTACGGGTGGTCCCCATTAGAGGTTCACGGCGCCATAAGCTCGTTGAACAGGCTTTGTGTGAAATATAACAAAGTCTAGGACTGCTTTTGTATCCTGGTGGTCCAGCGGTTAGCGTTCCCCGGTCACAGTCATAGGCTTGTGGGCCGTGGATTCGAATCCTGGCGGGTTGAGGTGTTGATTATATATATATATATATATATATATATATATTGATAAAAACATAATAGTATGTAACAATTATTATGAATGTCTGTGTGTATAAAATAATAAATTACTTATCTGCTCGTTATTATATAAAGAAATAAGGAAAACATATATTCACAGCAAGAATGAATAAACAAAACTCATTAAAACAATTATTTAAGTTGATACGAATAGTTTTAGTTAAAGCTTGACGAGTGTTGAGTCAGGCATTACAATATTAGCACAACAGCACCACACTCAAAAAGCTTTACATCATAAATGATTATTTTCTTATACTTAGCCAATATTAATGAACATAAACTAAGTTAAATGAAGTAACAGATGAATACCAAACATTAAAAGAACTATACAGAAAAGACTAATATAATGGTAAATAATATTATGTGATACAGTATTACAGCGATAATCCTGTATCACAAGATATCCCGTAGCTCTTACAGTGTCCATAATGTTATATGCTAAATTGTTCTCCTATCTTTTATCTATGAAGAACGAGTTAAACAAACTCTGGACTTCAGGGCTGTCGAGCACAAGTTAATTATCATACTGTTGGGGTAAAAATTCTATAACATTGTGCACATTGTTTCTGATATTTGAGTCTCTCACTGCCTCCAGGTCTTACCTCTAGTATTATACTGAGCTCGTCCTTCTTTTCCAAATGCTGTTATTTTTCTCTTTCCTGCAGCAGCCTTGTTATACACATTTCTGTCCTGTTAACTTCATGAAACTATTCTACCATTCTTTCAACTTCCTTCTTCCATGCTCACTAATCTTTCACTATACAATTCTCACTAATCTTCCCTTCTATCAATCTTACCATTCTACGTTTTACCATTCTCTTCAATCCTCCCCCAGACCCGTCCAACAACACAGCATCATCCGCATCCAGCAATCTGAAAGCAGCAGCAGCAGCAGCAGCAAAATATACTGCATCCCTCAATAGATACTCGTGTTGCTCGAAGCATTAAGCCAGGTAACTGTCACTGCATCTGTTTTAGCCGCAACCAAAACTGTACATACTGTAAGTGTGTGAGAAATAACTTTCGCTGTGTGGGTGCAGGAAAGGGAACAACTGTCAGAATCACCTAGGCAGGGATCCGTCACAGGAGGACACACTGGATATCGCTCGGACAACACCGTCTGGCGATATCCAGAATGATGGCAGTGAGTCCACTCATTCTGAAAATTTAGTGCCAAGAAATGATGCGCCAACAACAGCAAATGTACAACGAAAGACAAAAGTCGTCTCGCTGTTTTGTGCCGAAGATTAAATATAACTCGTGAAACATTATAAGAGCCCCCTACCACAAGGCAGAGCGCACCAAAAGTTTAGCCCTTCGGCATATGTTTTCACCAAATTTCAGGACACGACTTTTGTCTTTCATTGTACATGAGGTGAATGACAGACAGCCAACACATTGGAAAGGCATGTCGAGGGAAGATGCAGAGAAGTGAGTCAAGGAAACCTACTCAGGTGTCAGGTAGATTCCAAATAATTTCTTTCAACCACCTAAATGTGGAGCCACCAAAGAAATGATCCGGCAGATGACTCGCCCCATACATCATTACACTCGCGACAGCTACCTGGCCCCAATAGCTCTCCATATACTGGCAATAATACCTCATCTATTCTGCCAGAGAGCACATGCTAGGAGTAAGTGCAAGGAAATTATAGCTGCAATGAAGAGAAGACAGACAATGTGGCAGAACGGAGCTCTTGATAATCTCCTGAGTGAGGCAAGAGCACTGCAGCAGAGACTGAAATTTACAAGAAACAAGTCTCAGAGGATGCTGCCAGAAAGTATGGTAGCAAAATGCAAGTGGAAAGTGTGTTCTCGGTGGAAAGATCTCTCACAAAATCTTACGGTGGTGTTCTGCCAATAAACAGGGAGACCTTAGGGTAACTGAAGGAAAAATATCTCCTGTAAGTGCAGAGGAAGGCATCAGGTTCCAGGGTGACTATGTCTTTCCAAAAGCTCCCATGTTCGAAAAAATAAGAGGAGGGATGGTGTGGGAAAAAGCACTGAAGACACAGGATGGGGCAGGCCCTTCAGGCCTGGATGCAGACGGGTGGAGAGTCATCCTAAGCACTAACAAGTTTGGCGACGCAGCAAAGTGATCTCTGCTACGCCACTGCCGCTCTTGCAAAACAGCTAGTAACCACTTGCTGCCATCACCTACATGCTCTGACGGCCTGCCGCCTCATTCCCTTGGATTCGGGATGTGGGCCTATCGGGGTGAGGGAAGTGCTGAGACGGATCGTTGGAAAATGCATAATGGAGGTGGTCATTGATAATGTCAGGGGAGCTGTAGGGAACCTGCAAGTATGTGCTGTCCACCAGGCTGGGGATGAAGCTGCCATTCACGCCATGAGAAAGATATTTGAGCAGCGTGATTGTGACACTTCCAATGCATTCAACATAACCACCCACAAGGCCACACTACACAACATCAAGATCAAGTGTTCAAGTATCACTATGTATGTTGAAAACAACTACAGAAACCCATCAGACCTCTATATAACAATCTTCAAGGCCTAAAGAGGAGATACCACCATACAGTCAACTGGGGGAACTACGCAGGGGGGTCCAGTCACCATGGCAATGCACACAATAGACCTATCCGTACTGTAAAACACAATAAACTATGAAACAACCTCAAAAAGTGATGGGACGTGGTAACATCACACGGTCCACAAATGCCAGCAATTCCTTCCTCATTGTGAAGTCAGAATACCACAACTGGGCTATAGAAGTGTTCAACGGAAGTGAGGTCAAAATAACAAGGGCGACCAAATGCACCTAGGTGTGGTAATTGGTACGAGTAATTTAAAGACCGAGCACGTAACAGGAAAGGTTAATGAGTGGGTGAAGGTAATTCAAGCTCTGTCTGATGTTGCCAAAACAGAACCACATGCGGCTTTTGCGACTTTCACCCATGGAACATAAGAACATAAGAACATAAGAAAGTGGGATACTGCAGGAGGCCGACTGGCCCATACAGGGCAGATCCCTTTCACACCCATCCCAGCACTTCCATGTGCCTATCCAACTTCGTCTTGAAGCTTCCTAGCGTCCCCGATCCTACTATAGCACTCGGTAGCCTATTCCACATATCCACAACTCTATTACCAAACCAGTGCTTGCCTATATCCTTTCTGAATCGGAATTTATCTAATTTAAAGCCATTTGTTCTAGTTATTTCGTTATTACTGAGCTTCAGAACATCTTCCATTTTACCCTTGTTAATCCCACTTACCCACTTGTACACCTCTATCATATCTCCCCTAACTCTACGCCTCTCTAATGAATGTAAGCCTAAGCTTTTCAGTCTTTCTTCATATGGAAGGTTTCTAATATTATGGATCATTTTTGTCATTCTTCTTTGTACTGTCTCCAAAGAATCTATGTCCATTCTATAATAAGGACACCAGAACTGAACCGCATAATCCATGTGTGGCCTCACTAATGCTAGGTAAAGTTTCAAGATAACGTCAGCAGTTCTGTTACTCACAGACCTAGATATGAACCCAAGAATCCTGTTTGCCTTGTTGCGAACGCTAATACATTGTTTTCTAGGTTTCAAGTCGTTGCTAACAAATACACCTAGATCTTTTTCACAAACTGAGTTTTCTATTTCCGTGTTACCTAGTTTATACTTAACGTTTGTATTCGTCTTCCCTATCTGTAGTACCTTGCATTTATCAGTATTAAAATTCATTTGCCAGTCTACTGACCACTCATGTAAGGTATCTAGATCTCTTTGAAGGTGTTCAAAGTCACTGTCTGAATTTATCACTCTCCCCATTTTGGTATCATCTGCAAATTTACTAATCCTACTAGTTATGCCTGAATCAAGATCATTAATGAATATAACAAACAGCAGAGGGCCTAATACAGATCCCTGGGGAACTCCGCTTTTGACCGCACCCCAGTCTGACTTTAATCCATTTATGCTGACTCTTTGTTTCCTACCAGTTAACCATGACCTAATCCATTTTAATAATGATCCACCTATTCCATGTGCTTCTACCTTCCTTATCAATCTCTCATGAGGGACTCTATCGAATGCTTTACTGAAATCTAAATAAATTATATCATATGACTTATCATTATCTACCGCTTCATATACTTCTGAGAAAAAGCTAAGCAAATTTGTGAGACAAGAACGTCCCTGGGTGAACCCGTGCTGAGAAGAATGAATTAAGTTGAATGTTTCAAGGTGGCTTCTGATTTTTGTAGCAATAATTGACTCTAGCAACTTGCCTATGATTGACGTGAGACTAATGGGACGGTAATTTGATGCAATTGATTTATCACCCTTTTTGAAAATCGAAACTACATTTGCAAGTTTCCAAGCTTCTGGCACTAGGCCCGATTCTAATGACTTATTAAATAAAACTGCTAATGGATTACTCAACTCATCTCTACATTCTTTTAATATTCTAGCATATACCTCGTCTGGACCAGGCGATTTATGAGGCTTTAGTTTGTTAATTACTTTAAGCACATCGTTACTAGTAATATTGATATTCATCAACATATTTTCTATACTGTCGTTATATACCTTATGAACTTCTGGAAACTGTGCTAGGTTTTCATTTGTGAATACGGAGCGAAAATGACTATTTAACGTACTACACATTTCTAACTCATCATCAGTCATTTCTCCTGTCGTAGTTTTAAGGGGACCTATTGTATCTCTAACCTTTGATTTATACAGTTGATAAAAAGCTTTGGGGTTATTTTTCGATTCGTTTGCTACCTTGATTTCATAATTTCTCTTTGCTTTCCTAATTTCTGTTTTTACCTGTCTTGTTAGGTTCTAATAGTAACCAAGTAAGTGATTTTCGCCTTTCTTAACTATTCTATATACTCCTTTCTTTTTCCCTAGAAGATCTAAGAGTCTATTATTCATCCATTTTGGTTGGTTCCGTATCGATCTGAATTTTCTTTTAGGGATGTGTTTATTTTGAGCATTATTGATTGTCGCAATAAATTGTTCATAAGTAGCTGCTAAATTAAATTCGGGGTTATCCCGTCCTAAGTTGACAGTTTCCGGAGGTGTGGGGGGGATTAATCTTTTGACCATAGGGTCATCCCTTAGGTCTCTCCTTAAGCTACCTTAATTAGCCTTCCTAAAATCCGGGATCAAGGCCGAATTTTCCTTCTTCCTGCCATTCCATATTATGTTAAAATATATGGCTTTATGATCACTGTTTCCTAGTTCGTCTCCAATCCCAACATCTTTTACTAGATTTTCATTATTACTGAGAACTAAATCGAGGATATTATTTCCTCTAGTGGGCGAGTTTATGAATTGATATAAAAAACTATCTTGTACTACTTCTAGAAAATCTTCAGATTCATTATCGCTAAGTTGATTTTTCCAATCTATGCCTGAAAAGTTGAAATCGCCTAGAATACATACATTGTTTCTATCAGACGCCTTCTTTATTTCCTCCCATAGCAATTTACCATCGTTCCTACTCAAATTAGGCGGTCTATATATAACACCAATGACTACGGATTCACTGCCCTCGCTGGAATTAACTGATGCATACTATCCCCGATTTAGGACCCTCCTCCGCCCTCTAGAAGAAGAAGTCATCGAGGTCGCTTTTATCATAACATTAGTGAAAAGCCATTATTTAATCCCAGCAGATAGGTCACTCACTGCACTACCACCGAGACTGGGAGGGATGGATTAACTAATCTAGTGGAGCTTGTTGCCACCGAATATCAGAACTCTCAAGCTCACGGCAGCTCTCAATGAGCACATAGTAGCTCAGAATACAGCAAGGGGGGGGGGGGGGGGTGGAGATCAATGAATTAAACAAGATTCGACGGTCCATAACGAGAGAACAGCGGCAAAATCAAAGTGATAAACTTCAGCACCTGATCCAGCAATTGTCAGAGAACTTGAAAAAAGTAACAATAGCGCAGAAGGTGGGCGCCTCGAACTGATTAACAACGTTACCGATAAGGGCAAATGGCTTCAGCCTTAACAAACAAGAATTTGCAGATGCCATTGCTCTAAGCCAGTATGGTTGGCTAGCAGAAGGGTTGCCCTCGCAATGCGTATGTAGCTCATCCTACGACATCGACCACATCATAGTGCACAAGAAAGGGGCTTCGTGTGCATGAGGCATGACGAAGTAATGGTGGAACCGACCCTCCTTCCATTGGACGGTGAGAACCTTTATCACAGGACCTCAAAGACATCCAACGAAACCCGTGTGGACGTCAGTGCTCGAGGATTCTGCAGAAGCAGCATCAGCAACATCAGCTGCCTTAGCAAACAAAAATTCACAGATGCCATTATTCTAAGGTGCAATTGGCCAGTGGAAAGCATGTCCATCCATTAAATGTGTGGAACATCTTACGCCATCAACCATGCCATGGGGTGCAAGAAGGGAGGTTTCTTTTGCATGAGTCATTACAAAGTAAGGGACCTCCCAGCAAATATTTTGAAGGAGATATGCAGCAATGACACTGTAAAATTGACCCTCCTCCCATTGGACAGCGAGCGTTTCATTCACAGGACTTGCAACATAACCAACAATGGCAGCTTCACTCCTCTGGTGGTCACAAAATTGGGTAGAATTCGATATCAGAACAGAAGTAGCAACTCAGAAGTTAAGTTGTGGTCTGGTTGAGGTATCACCTATCTTTGTCTGAGCGAAGGTCTATGCTACTGTGTCTCAGGGGAACAAGATCATTGGTTCTTAAACCAACAACAGTCGCAGACATAGACTACACGGCAACAATCACAAAATTTCGCACAGAAATGAGGATTAACTAATTCAGCTGCATTAGATAATTTTGTGCTTAAATAGTTAGGTGATAAAATGTGTGGAGATGGTGTGGCTATAAGGGGAGGTTGGAAGCCATAAAAAAGTTGTAGTAGTTGTAATAAAGGGGGGGGGGGGGGCTATACACCCACGCGCGCACGTATGCCCCAACTACCCGGACACAGCAGTCCAGCCTATCACCTCTTCGCCCTTTCCTCATGAGAAATAGTTTCTTCTTCTGTATGGGACCAAAGCAGATGTCGGAAGAGGACGTAACTGTCGCCCAAAGTGCAGAACACTATGCCGGGTAACAGACATTGTTGCGTCTGTGCTAGCCAGAACCAAAATTGCACTAGCTGTGATTGTGCGAGAAACAACCGACCATGTGTTGTTTGCAGAAAGGGAAACAATTGTCGGAACCCACTAGGCAGGGAGCTGACACAGGAGGCCACAGTGGATATCGCCGGGACCCAACCGCTGGATGATATCCTAAATGATAGCAGGGAGTCTACTCAACCTGAAAATGTAGTACTAATAAACGCTGCTCCAATAGTAGCAGATGTCCACGAGGTGAGTGAGAGACAGCCACCACAGTGGAATGGCATGTCGATGGAAAATGCGAACATATGGGTCAAAGATACTTACCCAGAAATAGTCAGGTGGTCGCCAGCTAACCTGTTTGAACCACCCAAGTGTGCGGCACCAAAGAAATGATTCGGGAGATGACTCGCCTCATAACCGAGTACACTCAGGACTGCTTCCTTGCCCCTTTAGCTCTTCAAATACTGGCAATAATACCACATCTCTTCTGTCAGAGGACACACACAAAAACTAAGCACAAAGAAAATGCGGCAGCAATGAAGAGAAGATTGACAATGTGACAGAATGGGCCCTTGATGATCTCCTATGTGAAGCAAGAACACTGCAGGAGAGACTAAAATTTATTGGAGAAGGAAAGCAAAACACCGATGACGTTACAAGAAAGTTTGGAAACAAAATGCTTGTGGGAAAAGTGTCTTCGGCGGCAAGATCTCTCACAGAGGAATCCTCCGGTGGGGTTCTGCTAATAAACATAGAGACATTAAAACAACTGAAGGAAAAACATCCCCCTGCAAGTGAAGACGAAGGCATCAGGTTCCAGGGTGACTATATCCCACCAAATGCTGTCCTCTTCGAGAAAATAATAGGAGGGTTGGTGTGGAAAAAGGCACTGAAGACTCAGGGAGGTGCCGGCCCTTCAGGTCTGGATGCAAACGGTTGGAGAGTCATCCTCAGCACAATCAAGTTTGGCCCCGTAGCAAGTGATCTCTGCACTGCCATTGCCGCTCTTACAAGAAAGCTAGCAACCTCGTGCTGCCAACACCTCCGTGCTCTGACAGCCTTCTGCCTCATTCCCTTGGATAAGAATCCAGAATCTAATAGACTATGGGACTAGCCGTGCGTGTATCTGTTCTGGGCAGCCGAAATGGTACAATCGTTTTTCATCAAACTTGGTGGAAAAATCGCAAAAAATTCGTATAGTGAAAAAAAACCTGGTCCCATGTCGATGGTTTCTGTAGGAAGGCATTAATTAGCGATTTTATTTATGCTGGCAAAAGATGTCGCTGTACGCTGTCTGCCGGCCGGACGTTTGCAGTTATCGTACGGCTCCCTCCTCCTCCCCCCACTTTTTCTCTTAGCCTACTTTTTTTTAATGTTGTTTGTATTAGTAAAGGAAGGAAGATGAGTAAATAGAAGAAAAAAAGAAGAGGAAACAGAAAATAGTTAGAGAAAACAGGTGAGGGGAGCTGAGTTTCATCATGAGTCTGGATGCACAGTTTCAATTACCAGAGCATTTTCGGACCTTACGAGGCTACAGTGTATACTTATTCCTGTGGCTGACTGTACAATACATGAAAAAGGAGAAGAGATAAAAAGATAATAACAGGAATGCATGGAGAAGATAGAAAGGGAGAAGAGAAGAAGAAGAAACATTATTATCCTTAAGAGGCGAGCGAGGAAAGAAGATAGGAGAAAGGGATAGTGAGAGGTGGAGGTATGAACGGAGGGATGTGTTTTTTAAAGTTCCCAGAATACTATATTAAAATCACCTATTTAATAAGGACGAAAAAGTGCTAAATATGATGAGTAGTGTAATGGAGAGAGAGATATATAAATAAAGATAGTACGGATAAAAATGGAGAGAGAGAGAGAAGCGGACAAACAAAAGACATAATACAGACAGATTCAAGGACACACAGAAAGACAGACAGATAGACAGACTTATGAAAGACAAAGATAACAGACACATACATACATACAGACAGACAGACAGACATGACTAACACAAGGTGAAACTAGACAGTGAAACAGACAGGAGGTTGACAAAAATAGACAGATTCATACATGCTCAAATAGACAATATGGCAACTAACATGACAGACAGACATACAGACAGTTGACTGACTGGTTCACATTGGACAAACATGCAGACACACGCCAACAGCTGACAAGACAGACAGATTTGACGACACAAAGAGTAGAGACGGGTTCATAGTCAAACACCACGCAGACGAACAGACAGTTGGGATGGCAATAGAAAGGACGGATAGACTTGAGACAGATTAGGAGGCATTTACAAAGAAGAATAACACCAAATTGACCATAGCTGCGTCAGTGAGGGTAGCTGGTCTTACATCCAACAGCGTAAATAATAAGACGCATTCAAAACTAACACCCTCGCGCGGAAAGAACATTGATCGTCGGTCAGTTATGTGAGATGGGCCTAAAACTGACTAACGTTGATGATGACTATGATGACTTAACAAAGGTGATGACTTAAGCAGATGGTGACTAATCTAACCAGAATCAAGGTCACTTCTCTTCAAAATATAATTTATCTCGGAATGATCATCGGTGATTCTTAATATATATTTTTTTATGATTTTAACCTCTCCTTATGGCGAATATTTCTTTAACTAATTATTTTAATCTTTATTCTATTCCTTCCTATAGTATACTAGATACTTACAGTACCTAATAACCACGGCTATGATTATAACAACCAGGACCATGATTATAACAACCAGGACCATGATTATAACAACCAGGACCATGATTATAACAACCACGACTATGATTATAACAACCACGACCATGATTATAACAACCACGACCATGATTATAACAACCACGACCATGATTATAACAACCATGACGATGATTATAACAACCACGACCATGATTACAACAACCACGACTATGATTATAACAACCACGTCCATGATTATAACAACCAGGACCATGATTATAACAACCAGGACCATGATTATAACAACCACGACGATGATTATAATAACCACGACTATGATTATAACAACCACGACCATGATTATAACAACCACGACCATGATTATAACAACCACGACCATGATTATAACAACCACGACTATGATTATAACAACCACGACGATGATTATAATAACCACGAATATGATTATAACAACCACGACCATGATTACAACAACCACGACTATGATTATAACAACCACGTCCATGATTATAACAACCACGGCTATGATTATAACAACCACGACCATGATTATAACAACCATGACGATGATTATAACAACCACGACCATGATTATAACAACCATGACGATGATTATAACAACCATGACGATGATTATAACAACCACGACCATGATTATAACAACCACGACCATGATTATAACAACCATGACGATGATTATAACAACCACGACCATGATTATAACAACCACGACCATGATTATAACAACCATGACGATGATTATAACAACCACGACCATGATTATAACAACCATGACGATGATTATAACAACCATGACGATGATTATAACAACCACGACCATGATTATAACAACCATGACGATGATTATAACAACCACGACCATGATTATAACAACCACGACTATGATTATAACAACCACGACCATGATTATAACAACCACGACCATGATTATAACAACCACGACCATGATTATAACAACCATGACGATGATTATAACAACCACGACCATGATTATAACAACCATGACGATGATTATAACAACCACGACCATGATTATAGCAACCACGACCATGATTACAACAACCACGACCATGATTATAACAACTACGATTATGATTATAACAACCACGACTATGATTATAACAACCACGACCATGATTATAACAACCACGACCATGATTATAACAACCATGACGATGATTATAACAACCACAACTATGATCATAAACACGACTATGACTATAACAACCACGACCATTATTATAGCAACCACGACCATGATTACAACAACCACGACCATGATTATAACAACCACGACTATGATTATAACAACCACGACCATGATTATAACAACCACGACCATGATTATAACACTCACGACCATGATTATAACAACCACAACTATGATCATAAACACGACTATGACTATAACAACCACGACCATTATTATAACAACCACGACCACGATTATAACAACCACGACCATGATTATAACGACCACGACCATGATTATAACAACCATGACCATGATTATAACAACCATGACGATGATTATAACAACCACGACCATGATTATAACAACCATGACCATGATTATAACAACCACGACTATGATTATAACAACCACGACCATGATTATAACAACCACGACCATGATTATAACAACCACGACCATGATTATAACAACCACGACCATGATTATAACAACCACGACCATGATTATAACAACCATGACCATGATTATAACAACCATGACGATGATTATAACAACCACGACCATGATTATAACAACCATGACCATGATTATAACAACCACGACTATGATTATAACAACCACGACCATGATTATAACAACCACGACCATGATTATAACAACCACGACCATGATTATAACAACCACGACTATGATTATAACAACCACGACCATGATTATAACAACCACGACCATGATTATAACAACCATGACGATGATTATAACAACCACGACCATGATTATAACAACCATGACGATGATTATAACAACCACGACCATGATTATAACAACCACGACCATGATTATAACAACCATGACGATGATTATAACAACCACGACCATGATAATAACAACCACGACCATGATTATAACAACCACGACCATGATTATAACAACCACGACTATGATTATAACAACCACGACCATGATTATAAAAACCACGACCATGATTATAACAACCATGACGATGATTATAACAACCACGACTATGATTATAACGACCACGACCATGATTATAACAACCACGACCATGATTATAACAACCATGACGATGATTATAACAACCACGACCATGATTATAACAACCACGACCATGATTATAACAACCACGACTATGATTATAACAACCACGACCATGATTATAAAAACCACGACCATGATTATAACAACCACGACCATGATTATAGCAACCACGACCATGATTACAACAACCACGACCATGATTATAACAACTACGATTATGATTATAACAACCACGACTATGATTATAACAACCACGACCATGATTATAACACTCACGACCATGATTATAACAACCACGACCATGATTATAACAACCACGACCATGATTATAACAACCATGACGATTATAGCAACCACGACTATGATTATAACAACCACGACCATGATTATAACAACCACGACCATGATTATAACAACCATGACGATGATTATAACAACCACGACCATGATTATAACAACCATGACGATGATTATAACAACCACGACCATGATTATAACAACCACGACCATGATTATAACAACCATGACGATGATTATAACAACCACGACCATGATAATAACAACCACGACCATGATTATAACAACCACGACCATGATTATAACAACCACGACTATGATTATAACAACCACGACCATGATTATAAAAACCACGACCATGATTATAACAACCATGACGATGATTATAACAACCACGACCATGATTATAACAACCACGACTATGATTATAACAACCACGACCATGATTATAACAACCACGACCATGATTATAACAACCACGACTATGATTATAACAACCACGACCATGATTATAACAACCACGACCATGATTATAGCAACCACGACCATGATTACAACAACCACGACCATGATTATAACAACTACGATTATGATTATAACAACCACGACTATGATTATAACAACCACGACCATGATTATAACAACCACGACCATGATTATAACAACTACGATTATGATTATAACAACCACGACTATGATTATAACAACCACGACCATGATTATAACACTCACGACCATGATTATAACAACCACGACCATGATTATAACACTCACGACCATGATTATAACAACCACAACTATGATCATAAACACGACTATGACTATAACAACCACGACCATTATTATAACAACCACGACCACGATTATAACAACCACGACCATGATTATAACGACCACGACCATGATTACAACAACCACATCATGATTATAACAACCACGACCATGATTATTTCAACCACGACCATGATTATAACAACCTCGGTAAACTGTACCACCAGACTCGCCACCGGGCACGAAATGTCCACGATCACTTGTGCCGGCCTATAGGGGTGGGGGAAGTGCTGAGGCGGATCATCGGAAAATGCATAATGGAGGTGGTAAAGGATGATGGCAGGGCAGCAGCAGGGAGCCTGCAAGTTTGTGCTGGCCACCAGGCTGGAGGAAAAGCCGCCATTCCCGCCATGAGAACGATATTTGAGCATCGTGATTGTGAGGCCGCTCTCCTGGTGGACGCTTCATACGCATTCAACATACTTAACCGCAAGGCCGCACTGCACAATATCAAGATCAAGTGTCCAAGCTTTGCATTGTATGTTGAAAACTCCTATAGAAATCCATCAGACCTTTATACAGTAATAAACAAGGCTCTAAGAGGTGATACCATCATACAGTCAACTGAAGGAACAATGCAGGGAGACCCTGTTGCAATGGTAATGTATGCAATAGGCCTATCCGTGCTCCAACACACAATAAAATTTGAAACAACCGAGGTCAAGCAAGTGGCGTACGCTGATGACCTTACAGGAGCAGGAAAAGTGGAGGACATCAAAAAGTGGTGGGACTTGGTAACATCACGAGGTCCACAAATAGGGTACCACCCAAACGCCAGGAAGTCCTTCCTCATTGTGAAGTCAGAACATTATTAATGGGCAATGGAGGTGTTCGGTGGAAGTGAGGTCAAAATAACATAGGATGGCCAAAGACACCTAGGTGCAGTAATCGTCACGGCGGACTTCAAGACCGAGTACGTAACGGGAAAGGTGAATGAGTGGGTTTGGGAAATCCAAGCTCTGTCTGAGATTGCTAACACAGAGCCACATGCGGCTTTTACGGCATTCACCCATGGAGTCAAACATCGCTGGAACTACCTGATGCGCACTATCCCTGATATCGGACCCCTCCTCCACCCTCTGGAAGAAGCTATCAGCGTCAATTTTGGTCCCAAAATAGTGAAACACCTTCACGTAACCCCAGCAGAAAGATCACTCCTTGCACTACCACCGAGACTGGGAGGAATAGGACTGACCAATCCAGAAGAGATCGCTGCCACCGAACATCAAAACTCAGTTAAGCTCACGGCAGCCCTCACTGACCACATAATAGCTCAGCACACAACAGGGGAGGTGGATACCAGTAAATTAAACGAGATTCGAAGGTCCATTACGACAGAACGACTGCACGACCAAAGTGATAAGTTGCAGCAACTGTTGCTGTAAGTACCAGAGAATTTGAAGAAAAAAAAGTAGCTATAGCGCAGGAGGTGGGCGCCTTGAATTGGTTAACTACGTTACCGATAAGGGCAAATGGTTTCAGTCTCAATAAACAAGAATTTACAGATGTCATTGCTCTAAGGTACGGTATGCCAGTAGAAGGTTTGCCCTCCTAATGCGTGTGTGGCTCTTCCTATGACGTCGATCACGCCATGGTGTGCAAGAAAGGGGGCTTCATATGCATGAGGCATGACGAAGTAAGGGACCTTACAGCAAATATGTTGAAGGAAATCTGTAGTGATGTCAGGGTAAAACTAACCCTCTTTCCTTTGGACGGTGAGAATTTCCAACATAGGACTTCAAACACATTCAACGAAGCCCGTGTTGACGTCAGTGCTCGAGGATTCTGGACGCGGGGACAACGAGCCTTCTTCGACATCAGGATTTTTTATCCCATGGCCGTATGTCACCGTAACTTAGCTCTTGATGCTGCACACAGAAGGAGCGAGAACGACAAGATAAGGGCATATGGGGAGAGAATTCAAAACGTTGATCAAGACAGCTTCACTCCTCTAGTGTTCACAGCCTCTGGTGGGATGGGACCAAGTGCAAGATTCTTCTGCGCCAGACTCGCGGAGGTGATCTCCGAACAGAAGCAGGCGCCCAGAAGTTATGTTACAGCCTGGATGAGATGTCGACTGTCCTTCTCTCTCCTTAGGTCTGCTTTGCTCTGCCTCGGAGGAACGAGAGCATCGGCCCTAAAGCAGACAACTGCTGCAGATATTGACTATGAGGCTACAGTCACTGAATGCCGCATAGATCTGCGGCTCAACTAATTCAACACAGATAGGATAGCTACTTATGTATTAGGATATTTAATATTAAGGTAACAAAATGGAGGCGACGGTGTGGCCATTGGGGGAGGCTGGAGGCCAATTTAAAAAAAAAAAGGTGTGGTAGTAGTGGAAGTACTATACTTGTATTAGTTATAGTAGTTCAATCATTATAATTATGACATTATGGTACTTATTACCATCAACAAAACCCCCTCACGTACGCACGCACGCACACCAGGACTGTCACACGAACAGCAAAAACACACAATCGCAAACAGAAACAAACAGGTAATTTACATATCCAATCAAGTAGAGAAATACCTTGATTACAAACCTCATTTCCCCCGAGGGTCGTTAAGAAAATAATTAATTATCCTGTTGCCATGACGACATTGAGTAATTGCCCTGTTTCAGGTAGTCTCAAAGGTAATTATCAAATGGAATATATTTATATAAAAACAATACTCTATATTCATTTTTAACCTGTATTAATTCTTTGGTAACTAACAAACAGAAAAATAAAATTAATTAACTTTATAAATTTTATTGTATCTAATTATATTGATCCCAAGTTCCTCTTGCCACACTTGATAATAATAATTAATAATAATAATAATAATAATAGTAATAACAACAAAAATACCACTACTACAACTACTACTACTAATAATAATAAAAATAATAACAGATAAAACAATAATAATGACCAAATCATTTATAATTAGGATAACAATATGCCTGACAATAAGAAAAAGAAAAACAAAGAACATTGCAGAGATGACGAAGAAGAAAAAAATATTATATTCATCATCACCAATATCTGTTAAATGTTCTTTCTTTTTCACTGTTGTAATCACACTCACAGGGTGTCCAGGTACAGCAATAACAGTCTTTCCCCTTATTCACTGTCATTCGTTCTCTCTAAATAATATGGTGTTCCCCTACCACAACAAGACCCCCATGACATCCATTTGATTTATCCCTGACACTGTACACCGCGCCCCAACACCTTTACCTGCAATAATCAGACGCCGTGTTGTTCAATCATGCTCGCTCACTGCTTCCTTACTGTCTTAATTATTTTGTACTATTCTTATATTTACCTTTATCCTATTATGTCCATAGCACCATAGGTGATCCAGATGAGCTCTTTGTACAACTCTTATTTATTATTATTTTTTTTTATATTCGTATTTTTCGCCTTTGGGTCTTATTTAATAACCATATGGCTCTCAGCTATTTGTTTCCATTACCTTCAAGTTGTCCCTTTCTCTTGAATGCAGAAAAATACTTCACACATAGATAATATTGCCCTTCTCTATCCTATATAACCTTTCACGATATACATTTTCTATCTCACTGTGTATGTGGATGTATTTGACGTCTGGCTAAGTAGCTGCATTACGTACATTGCTAAGTCACATTTTGCAAGACATCAGATCGGGCTAGTTTGGGTAAAGGCTACACTGTCAGGGCACAACCTCGTTTGTACTTCCCTATAGTTCAGCACACACCAAGAAAAAGAAAACCAGATAAAATTTGGAACTCTTCTTTAAAATCACTTGCTAGAGAAGTATCATCTATAAACAGCAGATGACTCATTTCTCATTTACTTCAGTTGGACGAACTACATGGAAAGTGAGGAATAGCGATATATGTACCGATAACTACTACTATATGCACCGATAACTACTACTATATGCACTGATAACTACTACTATATGCACGGATAACTACTACTATATGCACCGATAACTACTACTATGTGCACCGATAACTACTACTATATGTACCGATAACTACTACTATGTGCACCGATAACTACTACTATATGCACCGATAACTACTACTATATGCACCGATAACTACTACTATATGCACCGATAACTACTACTACTACTCACCGATAACTACTACTATATGCACATAACTACTACTATATGCACCGATAACTACTACTATATGCACCGATAACTACTACTATATGCACCAATAACTACTACTATATGTACTATGCTGTAATTCATGTAACTTATAACCATAATAGAGAAGTAAGTAAAACTAATGCTATTACTTGCTAAAATCTTGTATGGACATTCATCATATTATAGCAGGGACCACTGTGGTGTGGGACTATTTGTATGGTATGTAGTAAGTTATATCAGTACAGTATTATATTATAGTATGAGATTTGCAATAACATTACCACATATAAATAAACTGTTTCTGGAGATCAACTCAATATTGACCAAGCCACAGATGCCATTATAAGCTGGAGGAAACGTATGTTGTCAGATTTAACTAGAGTTTCCACCATGAAAACCAATTAACTGACACAAGATAGTATTTTATTCTCTTTGTGTCGGCTGCTGCTTCACTACTCACTAATGACTCGTGGGATATAACCACCCAGCCAGCCAACGTGAGGCACTTTGGAGCTCGTGAAGATTAGGGACTCAAGTTTATTTAACTTTATGATTAAACTCCCGAACCTAATCAAAACTAATACAATCTAACCTTATCTAACATGACTTGACCTAGCCTAACGCTAACCTAACCTAACCTAACCTAACCTAACCTAACCTATCTCCCAAAGGCAGGATTAAGGTATTTAATCATCACGTGAAATAAGCTGGGGTATTTACTCTTCAAAGGGCATCGGTACTTTATTTTGGAGAAATTTACTTAAATTAGGTTGTAAAATGGGGGTTACATTTCTTATGATTTGTTATTTTTTTTTTATGTGGAAGTCCTTTTTTCTCTCTGGTTCTACTGTAAAGTTCATGTGGCGATTCCATCCATACCTGGCACCATACTTTAATAAAATCACCTTTCAATATGTCCAACTCTTAATTCATTTTATATCTTTTCCCTTCAAAATTTATACTTGTTATTCTTCTATACTGAAACAAGATAATCAACCATTTGCTTATTTATTATATTTAACAGTTACTCATTATTCTCTTCATTTCTCTATTACTTCCTCATTTTATCACATCATTGCTTTAAGTGCCATTTTCATTTTCTCACCCTTTTCACCTCCTTCCATTGCTTTACTTCCCCAGGTTATCAAAATCGTAAAAGATAATCTCAAGATATATTGTTAATGTTTATTGTTCCTGTACATTGTATAAGGGAAGACGTTGGTGATATTTCCAGAAGTGTTTATGGTCAAAGCTGTTCACTAGATTATTATTATTATTATTATTATTATTATTATTATTATTATTATTACATTTTCTCATTTCCTACACATCTCCATTAATGCCTTTCCTAACTTTCTTATTAGTCTTACCCTCTGCCGTAATTCCATCCTCCTCCCCTTCCCACTCCCTTTCTTCCTCCATTTGATTCATTCGTCCTTTACCAATTCCTTAGCCTCTCACCCTCTACTTTCCTTCCCTCTCCTTCTTTCTCCACTATTTCCTATTAATTATCCTCTCTCTCTCTCTCTCTCTCTCTCTCTCTCTTTTCCAGCACAAAAAAGACCGGAGAGAGTGACAAAGAGCTACAAATTATGGAAGAAACTCTTTAAATGTCAGCTATTCCTCGAGCTCTACTGGGTGAGTGGGGGAATGGAGTGGGACGAGGGGGGGGGGGGGCGAGGTGAGAGGGACTAGAGAATGAGGCAAGGTAAAGGACACCACCGTTTGGGAGTCATCAATTATTCCTGGTGATAGACAAGCGAGGAGGTCACTGAAGGTCATGCGGGGGTCAAGCGGTGGGGGAGGAGGGGTAAGGGAGAGGGGAGGTGAGGGAGAAAGAGGGTGTTGGAGAGAGGGGTAAGGGAGAGGGGAGGTGAGGGAGAAAGAGGGTGTTGGAGAGAGGGGTAAGGGAGAGGGGAGGTGAGGGAGAAAGAGGGTGTTGGAGAGAGGGGTAAGGGAGAGGGGAGGTGAGGGAGAAATGGGGGTGTTGGGGAGAGGATAAGGGAGAGGGGAGGTGAGGGAAAAGGGGGGTGTTGGGGAGAGGATAAGGGAGGGGAGATGTGGGGGGAGGGGTGAATGAGAGGGCGTGTAGGAAACGCGAGGTGTCGGGGGAAGGAAGGTGTTGGAGAGTGGTGGTGTGGGGGAGAGGGTGAGGGAGAGTAGAAAGAAAGAGAGAGAGAGAGAGAGAGAGAGAGAGAGAGAGAGAGAGAGAGAGAGAGAGAGAGAGAGAGAGAGAGAGAGAGAGTGTGTGTGATAATAATAATAATAATAATAATAATAATAATAATAATAATAACAAAAATAATAATAATAATAAACGGTATATTAATAGAGTTGCAGCCGGTGGCTGAAAATATACAGACTTACATGTGATTTAGACATAATGATATACGTTGAATACATTTACAGGGCTGTACAGTACATAAATCAGGAGCCGTTTATTATTTTAACAATAGATGGGATGGTGTTGTTCTTATATCTATGAGTGCGGGCTCTTATGGGCTGAATTTTGTTGTAGTGGCGGACTGCGCGAGGTGGGTGGGGGGCTGCAGGTGGCAGGAGGTGGCGATGGCGAGGGTGATGCATTAGTTGGTTGCCAAACCTTTCCAATGCTTGGTGGTGGAGGTCACTGAGGGATGGCATTTCCAGGGTGGAGAGAGCATTGTTGTAGCAGGAGTAGACTGCGCCGAGCATGATTCTGCAGGGCCTCTTATGTAACTTCTCTAGCTGACGTTGTTGGAGCTTGCACTGGAGTGGTGGCAGTATTGAAGTGCATGAATACGGTTTTGGTGTGATTGATGATGACCTTGTTCTCCGTAGTCCATGCCTGTAGCCTGTCCAGAGTGCCTTGTAGAGATGAGTAGTCTGATGAGGTGTTGTCTACTGTAACCCCCACAGTGCAGTCATCCACGTACTTCTACGTATGAGGAGCGTCCGATAGAACGTCGTTGATCAGGATTAGGAAGCACAGTGGTCCCATCCTGGTCCCCTGGGGAACACCGCAGGTGAGGTGTTGGAATGTGGAGACAGAACCCTGGTACCTCACTGCCTGACGATGCTCACTCAGGAAATCAGTGAGACCATGTTGGTGAGCAGCCCTAGTGCAATGGCCTTGTTGATAACAGTGTGTGTGTGTGTGTGTATGCACACAGGGTGGTGTAATGATTTTAGTGAGGCAGTGTTATGTTAGCATTAAGGTATAGGCACAGCTTGCTCCTTCTCACCATTAGCTACCACCACTGGCTAGCCCTCGTGGCGACCAGAGATGCAGCCTTGTGTAAATCTTCCCCTGCCAGTACACAGCCTCTTCACCATTAAGACTCTTGCTGTGTCTCCTCTTGGCAACACACAGTAAATGGGTGCATCGCAGTTTCAAGCTAGACCAGCAGGGGATCTCAGGAGCAGCAGTGGGCACCAGAGATATTGCACATAGGCCCACCTGCATACGGACACATCCTGGCGCCTACCAACCATTGCCCCGCTGCCTTGCGGATTAACCTTGATAGACATATGGCTACGGGAGTAAAACCCAAATGAAAAATCTGCAGTGGAGCCCCACATAAGGCAGCCATGCTTACAGTGCTCCAGTAAGACCCCGAAGTCGGAATGGGCTGAAGGGGTAAACAATATGGAAACCCAACGACTACACCAGCGGATGAAGGCAATGCATGATGAACAGGCTGCTAAAGTGAAACCCAACAAAATGGGCAATAGACAGTTAATTGCAATTCTCCCTTTCCTCAGACATTGCATCTACCTGCACCACTAGATCAGAATAAGGGAGAGCCAAGATGTGCGATTGCAGCCTGCACTCCTGCCTCACCACATAAATTAAGTCATGCACAGCCATCATCCAGCTCATCATATTTTTCATCATCATAAAATCCCTATACCCCCAAAAGTCCTATGGCGACAGACGAGTGGTGACGGGGACACGCAGAGATGATTGCCGGGAGTCTCTAGTCACAACTCTGTACATGGGCGGCACAGATAAGATTATCGTTTATGCACAGGAATCTAGGCAGCAGTGTAATCCGGTCCTATCTGTGCGATTGATCATCCCTTTCTAGAATCCGCTTTGCTCACCCTACGTGGGGAAGGGACTAGAAAAAGTGCCCTAAACATAGCCTGCCTAAAAAAAAAAAAAAAGATCTGACCAGGCAACCGCACCCATTAAAGTCATCCTTATGCGGTCGTAAAAATAATCACAGATGAAAGCAAAAACAATCTATACAATTTCATGTGGTCACTGCATGGAATGTCAGGAACCTTCTGGATACTGAAACAAATGAGAGTCCTCAAAGAATAGCTGCCCTTGTGACAAAAGAGCATGATAGGTATATCACCGACATAGCAGCCATTAGTATGTCCCGGCTCCCAGACGAAGGTCGACTCACAGAACAGGCGTCCGGCTATACCTTCTTCTGGAAGGGAGTTGGATTTGCCTTTCGCCAATCCATTGTACATAGGTTGAATGGAATTCCTATTGGGGTCAACGAGCGCTTCATGACGCTCCGAGTCCCACTGAATCACTCACGTCATGCCTTCTTCATCAGTGCATATGCCCCAACACTGGATGCATAGGATGACACCAAGGAGGCCTTTTATGCCGACCTTGACAAGAGTGCTAACCTCTTTTCCCAGAGAAGATAAGCTTGTACTCCAAGGTGACTTCAAAGGCAAGGAACCATAGGGAGAAATGGAGTGGGCAAGTGTAATCCTAACTGCCTACTTCTCCTCAACAAGTGTGCTGAACACAACCTCACTATCACCAACACTTTGTTTTGAGAAGCAGACAAGTTCATGGGTTTTTTGGCAACACCCACGATCCAAACATTCGCATCCCGTTGACGACATCATTGTCAGAGAAAGAGATTGCCGAGATGTCCTCATCACCTGTGCCATGCGTGGCTCAGATCACTGGGACACAGGTCATCGTCTCATTAGGGCCAAACTCTCCCTTCACGTCGCCCAAAAACGGCGTAAGCAACAAGCCTACAGAAGAGATTTTAACACCAAGCGCCTGGAGGATAAAGTGTTAGAACACGTTTTCAGAGAGCCGCTCGACGATGGGCTGTTAAACAACCCAAAAACAAACAACCAAAATCTGAGTGTTGAATGGGGTATCCTCAACACTGTCGTGACAAAAAACTGCAGCGAGACCCTCGGCCAGATGGAAAGAAAACACCAGTAACGGTTTGATGAAAATAATCAGGAAATCGATGTACTTGTCAATGGCAAACGTCCTGTCATCCCTGACTGGCAGAACAACCTTGAGTCTCGGACCAAACCTGTACCTTCCTCCAGAAGAAAGTGGTGGCCCAGCACAAACTTCTCAATCTAAAGGATGAATGGTGGAAAAATAAAGTGTGTGAAACGATAAATTTTGCGGATCAACACAAGATGCGCAAATTTTTCAATTCAACTAAAGCAACGTACGGCCCAACTACTCATGGCAGGGCCCTCCTTCGCTCATCCGACTGCAACTCCCTAATTAAGGAGAAGATGGCATCCGTCAGTGCTGGAAAGAGCACTTCCATTCTTTGCTTAAGCAAAACACCAATGTGGATGTCCTGACTACCCAGTAGGTCCCTCAGCACGAGTCACCTATAGGCACCGTATGGGGTGGTCAAACCTTGTCGCTCCTCCGACCTGACCTGGCTTCTAGCACCATATGAAGCTTGATACAGGTATGAGAAGTTACCTTGTGTGCTTTGGTTATCTCGGCACCTTAACCCTATAAATGTGGACTGTATAAGTACCACAACCAAACTGTATATTGTAGAGGAAAATACAGTGTGACGTTGTGACACCGTGAGGTGGCACTTGTGCCTTCGGCATCAAGGTTGAGGTCAGAGGTCAGGCACTGAGACGCCAGCGACTCGCCGCCACTGTTAAGGCCTACCCAGTCCTCCCTCCACTTTATGCAGAACCCTATCATCCCGGGCCTGCTTTATGTGCTGCCTTGTGCCGTTGGGATCACACCATCGCCACCTGCTGCCGACATGATCGTCATAGACGTCGAGTCTGCTCACGTAACCATCACTCCGCCGTCTGTGCTCAGAAAATCAAAGACCTTAATGGGGGTGGTGTGGGCCATATTATTGACCCCAGGTGCTATAATTGTCGTGACCGGCACAATGCTGACTCACGGCAATGCCCCAAATGTCCGTTTGTCCCAGGGGAAAAACCTCCCCTAAGGTCGCATTAACCGTAACCTCTGCCTCCGTCTTCCTCTGCTTCCCCTCCTCTACCTCAAGCAATGCCTCCTGCATCAACAGCACCTGCCCCTGCCTGATCTCACCTGGCTGCAGCCCAATAGCCCCTGCCGTCTCCTAACTCAACCACTACTGGACCTCCTCCCCGTCTCTACTCTGACGCTTGTGCTCCCACTGGTGTCCCCCCCAACCCCCCTCCGGTGACATCACACAGGTCATATTCCTACATCACCAAATTGTGAGCCATAACAACCATGTTGAACAACTCTTGGTTTTACTCTGTACCGCTTTCTCCTTTCTACACCGACTACTTTTACTCTCTGCTGCCACCCAGTCACTCCCCTCTTCTTTTTTGACACATGCTGGTAGCCCCCCTGTGAGCCTTTCATGCTCACTGCCTACTCCACCGCCGTTGGCCATCACTGCAGGCGGCGCCTACAGGGTCTGCCCTGGTGTGTCCTGCTGCCCCGAGCCACGTCCTGCCTCATCACCACGACATGTGGTGCCTCAGCCTTTTCACTCACCACAAGCTGTGTCTGCTCCTGTCTGTGCTGTTACCACCAAGGCACCCTATTGGACTTCGGCTCCCGTCCTCCACCGGCATGACGGCACCTAGGGCCCACCTGTTCACGTCAAGTGTGCACATGTACCCAGCCGGCTCACCAGTAACCAGTCAAATACACCACAATGGATAACTCTGCTACAGGACTTCAGGTACTTACCTGGAACATAAATGGCCTTCAAAACAAGTTTGCTGCCCTCAAAACCTACGTCTAAGCTGAAGATGCCGACGTTCTGTGCCTCCAAGAAACACGGTGGGCTGCTGGTACCTATGTGTTCAGTGGCTACACATGTGTTGAGAGCCCCTCCACTCTGTTCTCTGCATGCACGCGAACTACATATCTACGTCAAGAAAGATGTTCCCTACCAACCTCTCGACCTCCCCTATGATGCCGACACTACTGACAAGCACGCCATCACAATCACATTCAATATTGTCAATGTCTATGTGCCTATCTATGTATGTATATTATGTATGTTGTATGTATACCATGTATGTACTCTATATATACACATTATTTCTCTAGTCAGTAGCGTGTGCCAATGCCTGGCGACATCGTGAAGCTGCTAGTATACCACTTACCACATGTCGCCCGAGAGGTCAGAGTGAGGTCAGTTGACCCTATAGGAGTGTAAGGACTACCTGCGCTTGTAAGCGCACCCCTGTATATTTCCGTTAATAAGAACCTACAGAACTCTACAGGTGTTTCTGTTCGCTCCTGTAGTTAGAACCAAGTACCCCGAACATCTCCAATCTATACCTCCACTGTGTCTATCCTACCACAACATATAACCTCCACCCCGACACCCAAGTCTCGACTCCCAGGGGCCCTAGGTAAAACAAGGTTGACAACGCATCACATTCCACTCGAGCCGGACACTCACCAGATTTACATACCAACATATCGGCTACCCCACAGCCAAAGGGCTGTAGTCGAACAAATGGTACAAGAAATGGTGGAACAAGAGGTAACCCAACCTTTCTCATTACCATGGAACTTGCCTCTATTCCTAGTTCCCAAGAAGATGGACGATGTAGACCAGTCAATAATTTTCGACGAGTCAACCAAGCAACTGTGCCAAACAGGTTCCCAATGCCTGTCCTAACTGATTTACTACAGTCTATAGCAAAAGACAACGCCGTCTTCAGTACCCTAGATTTGCTTAGCGGGTACTGGCAAATTCCCTTACATAAGGAATCCCGCGAGGTAACTGCGTTCAGTACACCAATGGGACATTTCGAATTCTTATGAAAGCCATTTGGTATGAGGAATGTGCCGCTAACATTCCAATGAATGATCAATACCTTGTTTGCTGGAATGATAGGTAACACAGTCTATGCCTATCTAGATGATCCTATCATAGTAAGCAAAGATTTACAAAGCCATTTAAAGAAACTACGAGAAGTCTTCCTAACGCTACAAATAGCTGGATTGAAAGTGAAACTTTCCAAATGTGAATTTCTTAAATACATAACCCAATTTCTTGGACACATAGTGGGTGGCAACGGTATACACACAAGAGATTGTAAGGTAAAGGCGGTGAAGCAGTTCCCTTGTCCCAAGAACACTGATCAACTTCGTAGTTTCCCAGGATTATCAGGATACTACCGTTCTTTCATTGAAGGTTATGCCAAGTTAGCCTCACCACTCACTAAACTCCTCAAAAAGGATGTAGAGTATAAGTGGAACAAAGAAAAGAGGACAGTTTTAATGCTTTTAAGAGCGCCTTAACGAACGCTCCGGTGTTTTTAACCTTTCCGGACTACACCAAACCATTTACCATGTGCATCGATGCCTCTGGCCTAGGTTTAGGGGCTGTGTAATGGTATACGCCAGTAGCACCCTCAACAATGCAGAAACACGTTATTCAGCTACTCACTTGGAAGCATTAGCTGTAATGTGGGCTCTCAAGCATTTTCGGGATCTCATTTTGGGATATACGATCACAGTCCACACAGATCATATAGCCGTGACAGAACTATTTAATGAGAAAAACTTATCATGGCATCTAGCGCGCTGGTATCTAACCATACAGGAGTTCGCATCTGACTTCAGGTATTTGCAGGGTCATTTGAAAGTTGAATTTAATTTAATTTAATTGAAACAGTTTATTTAGCCGGAAGAACACAGATACAAAGTGGATAATAATAACAATATTAACATGGCTGAGCCAGTTGAGAACCTGAATTCTCTTTTAGGCACCTGATATATACTATACATTTATCTCAAGGAAATATTATGTAACATTTAGTATCATCTGGAATAGTACAATAGCATGGTGGTAATACGAACATCTCATAATGTTACCACGGTTATCACTTCAATGTTTATTTATTTTATTTATTTACTATTATTATATATATATATATATATATATATATATATATATATATATATATATACATAAATTACAGTGGAATTGAAAAACATAAGTATAATGGGGGAGCAGTACAACATGGGTTGTACAGTAATAAGGTTGAACAAGAGGACAGAGCTGTCAGGATTATGTCCAGTTGGCAATATGTTTACTGCAATGGTAATTACTTAATTATTTACATGATAATTTCCGATGAAACGGTTTTGATGGTACAATAAAAGCAGGTACTGTGTATATATAGTAAGTGTTACAAGAAATATTAATACTTAGACAATAGATATTTTTTAAGAGATGATTTAAAGGAAGGGAGCGAAGTCTTTGCTCGGATGGGTGGGGGTAAGTTGTTCCACACCTTCACACCGTGATATTTTATGGAGGTCTAGGACTGAGAGGAGCGCATAGGGGGTGGCCTAGTAGCTCTGGGTGCCTTAAATTGTATCTCTGATTATTCCGGAACTGGAAATTATTATTGTCAAGCAAGTGATTGATAGATTTAAACAAAGAGGGCACAGCAGTAGGTGTTAATATCTTGAATTATAAAATTTTCAGTATAGCAAATTTTTCGTTTGTGTGAACTGTTTTTTTTCAAGTAGGTCATTGTCCGTACAACTCTCTTTTGTGCAGTAACCAGAGATTGTGTTTTTGAAGAGCCAGAGGCCCCCCATAGTGTGTGACTGTGTGGCAGTGTATCAGGTGTTGGTAAACAAGATCATGATAGATTTCTTTCACTGCTGTGAGAGTGAGAGACTGTCGAGTGTGATACATGATACCGCACTGTTTATTGACTTTACTGTGAATGGCTTGTATGTGGTTTCTCCAGATAAGTTTCTCATCAACAATTACTCCGAGGAATTTAGTATTTTGTTCGCGTTTGAGGACTATATTACCAAGGTACAGGGGGTCCAGGTCTGGGGGTAAGTTTTTCCTTTTGTGAAAGATCGTGTAGTGGGTTTTTTCAAGGTTTAAGGTCAGTTTATTACGTATTACCCAGGTCCCGACTTTAGTTAATTCAGTGTTCATAGTTATTCATCAAGGAATGGTGGTCTGGTAGCTTATTCGTTATCCAGACACATAGTTGTAGCTCCTGTTGCGCCACTACCGACGTTCATCCTTTCACAGTTAGGGACGGAACAACTACAGGATCCACTGTAGTCTAAGTTAATCTTTGCCTTAGAATCAGGAGATGAGGTGAATATGCCAAAACTACCTCTACCACTCCCACAGTTTGAGCTGCGGCATGACACACTGTATCGCTCAGTGAAAACACAACAAGAGTCAATCTCTCACATTGTTATTCCTACATCACTAAAGGAAAACATTCTCACCCTCTTCCATGATGCACCCCAAGCTGGTCATCCAGGGCGAGACAGATGTCTAACAGAAATTAGACAAAAATATTATTGGCAAACTATGAGGACCGACATCGAGCATCACATTGCTAAGTGTTCATCTTGTACAAAACACAAGGGAACAGCGATGGATCCCGCTACAATCTTAGAATACTCGACGCCTGAACGTCCATGGGATACAATTGCGATAGATTTATTGCAGCTACTAAAAAGCCATCAAGGCTCAAATTACATACTTGCGTGCATTGGCCACTTCTCCAGATTTGTGGTACTAGCACCATCGCAGAATAAATCTGCCAAAGTGGTGGCTCATGCGGTAGTCACTCATCTCACCTGTCGTTTTTCTACTGTTATGCCATAACTTAACAACTTGAATTATGTTAAAAGATTAATATAATAATGAGGGCACATATGGCACAACAACAAAAAACAAATTGGCAACTCAGCACAACTTAGTCCTTAATATTTATCACTTAAAATTAATGTTACTCCAGTACACGACAAACAATGTTAAATGCAACAGTTACAAACACAAATAAGGACGAAATTGTGCATCATGGGTTCAATCACAGCCTCTTACTTTATCACAACAGTTCAGGAGTGAAGGTTTGGAATTACACTAGTCACGAAAGTCTTAAAATAATTAATAAGAAAAGTTTACCATATAAATGTGCAGGTTCCATAATGAACTGATAAAATAAATCAAGAGATAAATAATATATATGATTACTGACTTTGAAAATATTTAGCATAGGACAGAATATTGTAGGCCATGACTCATTACAAAGTTAAACTGCACTTGGTTTTCCATCCTTAATAAACAAATGATATGTATACTGTATATAAACCATAAACCACCTTACAACACAATAATTCATTACACTATACACACAATACATAATAATAGAACAGCAGTGAATATATAATACTCAACTAAACCATATTAGAGAAGATATCCACCACCAACAAACCCAGACGTCCTTCCGCCTCCAATGCTCAGCAGTGACTGACAAAACACACCGTGTACCGGTGGACTACAAGCCTAACAGCACTAATATAAAACAACTACATTAAGCTGCAAAAATAGTTATACATACATACAAACATCTTAGGACAATTTTTAGGTATCAAGTACCAGTATTGCTCACAAATAATTACACAAAATATTTTTCATACATACATCCTGACACCAACGCACACACCACACGAAGGGAGGGTAACGAGCATCAAAATATTTCGCTATGCATAACGCAATGTATTACTGTGCATTACGCCATGCATAACACTACAACCAGAGTGATACTCTCAGATAACGGGGCAGAATTTAATGATAAACTCTTTAACAGCAATATGTCAACAATACATCATACAAACCTTCGCAGCCCGCCTACCATCTATTCACAAATGGGTTGGTCGAGCGTACAAATCGCAAATTTTTTTAGATTCTCCGACATCTGGTGAATCCGATGCACAGCTCATGGGAGGAATGGCTTCCTCATGTAGCAGCAGCCAATGGATCTATCAATATCTTTACAGGCAAATCGCCTTACTTCATAATCTATGGTACCGATAAAAACTTGCCCTATGATTAACTAGCAGGAACCCCACAACCTGTGTACAATGGATGACTATGCTAAGAAGCAAATCAATGTGTTCACAAGCATCCATGGGAAAGTACGAAAACATTTGGCAGCCTCACGTGGTGAAATGATCTGCAAGCAAAATAAATATGCTAAACCTGTAACTCTAGAAATAGGAGACGCAGTAATGATAAAAGCGCCGGAACGTAGAAACAAATTCCATGTAGTTGAGCCACCAACAAACCTCACAGACATAGCACATGTAGATAGAATGAAAAAAAATCATCAGACTTAGTAGGGACCCCTAATTACAATCAGTTACATCCTACTTCTACTACGACAGTTGCTTAACACGATACAACAATAGACAATACATATCGTCGAAAACTGCGATCAGCAAACAAGAAACATTAATTATCCTCGCCTCTTTCAGACATGGCTTGGATATCACTATTCCTGTTGGCATGGGGGGCGGTGGCAACAGCCGCATCCCCAGCAGACATCATCAAACCCGGAGCTTTAGTTGCCCCACTGGGCAAAGTACTTGTAGTGCAAACCGTTGTAACTGTCAAGTACCATCTCCATGGATTAGTACGCATGCCTATGCACATCCTCCAAAATCTCGAACAACAATTTACAAACTCTACAACCCTTCAACAAACCTTCTCACTTCAAAACACCCGTATTAAGAGTCTACTGAAGAGCGTAATGCACATCTAGGAAAAGCTACCTACGTCTCCAAAAGACACCAGGAAGAATGTGCATTCTCATTGGTGTAAAAAACGTGGTTTATTTAACTTTGTTGGGTTAATAAGTAACACCCTGTTTGGTACGGCAACCGCCGAAGATGTAGCTAAACTAAAGAAACGAATGAATGAAGCTTCAGAAGTAGTTATGAAACAGAATTGGGACATTGCGCAGTCCTACAAGGCAGTGCAAACTCTGAACTCTCAGATGAATGCTATTGTTGACGAAACTAATCAACTAACACGCGTTGTCCAGGGATTCACACGATCAGTGCCTACAATAGATTGGCTACTGTAAAGAATATATGCATCTAGCTGAAGCCTCTGTGCAGGCTCTGATAGTTACCAATGATAGGCTCATAGATGACTTAGTGAATGCAGGTTTAGGTCGTGTAGATGCACAACTTTTACTGGTTGGTCAACTTATTGCCACTTTACATATAGCTGAAACTGACTATCATCTAACTCCTATCTTTCAAAAGCGCGACGTGGACTACTATTACCCCTTATTGGAGGCATCCATAACACAGAGGAAATACTAATACACATTCCACTAAAATAACAGAAGTTTAATGCATGGCATTTGGAACCATTTCCATTGAAGGCGAATGACAATCTTTTGGTTTTTTACCCCCCTACGCCCCAGTTGTCGTTCCGGAACGATCATCTAGGTCGTCTCGGTTGACGTTCCGGAACTTGCGCCTTTTCGCGGCATTGTTTCAATGCCCAGCGTGGGTTATCATGTTCCAGAATGACTATGTGTGTCGCCGAGCACTTTTTATGAAAATAATGCAAATAAAATAAATTCTAAATGGATTATTCATCGGAAATAAGTATTTTGATCAGTAAATATATGTATAAATGACCATCCCGGACACAAAGGCAAGTAGAAAAAGGCCGCTAAGTGCGAACGCTTCCACGAGCGCTCGCCGTCCTTTTATCTCCCTCACTCTACGCTGAAATTTTCCCGCCACTGCATCCCTAGGGAAGTTTCGAGAGGTTGAAAATATAGTTTCTTACTTCTTTTTGATCGTTTTATCATTTAAAATAGTTTTTAGCCTTTTAAAGCTAAAAATTGTTTTTGGAAAAGTTGATTTTTCTCAATTTACCCCATGTGGGGGTACGGCCAGTGGCTGTGACTAAGCATGAACTCGTAAACTGTTGTAAGTCAACATACTTACACTTACATGTATGTCCTGCTTATGCATTTGCTTTCACCCGGGCTGCAGAAGCTACTTGTGAATTAGCTATAGTACAAACTAGTGCTTCTACAGCTCTGCAGCAATGTAAATACACTCCAGTACCTCGCAGGTTAGTGTTTTACGCGCATGTCAATAATGTGCAATATTTTTATTTCCCAAAGCAAATCAGTGTAATACTCTTATGTCAGGGTGTAGGTAAACATTTAGTCATAAAAGGTTATCTTACAGCACCAGACTATTAGGAGCTCAGCAGTAATGCAATCACAACCTTGCCTACTCACCATTATCTAGCATTTGTATCAAACAATACTTCTGAACTAGTACTCATACATTTTTTTCTGAATATCAATTTCAGCAGCCTTCATATTGTCTCTGTTAAGCTTAAACTTCTGTCTTACATTAATGAAACACAGTTTCCTGCATTACAGACTTCTCTTCCTTTTTATGTATCTTCTGGAGTAATCCTACCTGGTTTCATCATACCTACCATTATATTTGTTATTTCCTTGACTGTTATGATATTTTGTACCCTCGGTACACAACAGTTTCTAAGAAAACTTTCCAAAAGGCACTGTAAAAGCATGTGGAAGATGCAAAAGTTTAGCCAAAGCTCACTTTATTGTAACATGGTTAGGTATATCCAGGATTTTAACAGCGAGAACTCGGCTGGTGGTGGCCGAGCGGTGTAACAACACCTTTGCTTTATATAAATACACCCAAATGAATAATACCAAGTTATTCACCAAGTGAGTCACCATGTTATTCATGAATAGATCACTTAGGTTGCAGCTATCATAGAGGTCGAGCCAGGGTCAGCTGATTTCGCAAACCCCCGCTCGCTCCACTTCAATCTCTCTCGTGCCCTAGAGAGGGGCAGTTCATTAGGACCACTGGACAGAGAAGCCGGGCACTTAAGTGTTATCTCAAAGTGATACTTCGCAGGAGAGAATTCACATTATATTCTCTCAGATTGTACAGGTGTACAGTATATACCTGCTTACAGCAATAAAACACAAAACGCCCAGACATGTTTACATCAAGCTCTGCCACGTAAAGAGTTCCAGAACTTAATTAAAACAATTAATGTAATACCAAAACAGCTATCACATGTGCTGCAATACGATAGAGCAATGTACTTTCCTTCATCCTTAAAAAAGTAAATATCTCAGAAATATATATCTCCTCAGTCACTACCACATGAAGAGAAAACTTTATATTTGTACTGAACTGAAAGATATACACTTATAATTTTTTTATCTTTCTTCAACCCCCCCTCCCACCCCCCTCCCCCCCAAAAAATATGCATAAATGTTGCACCGAAATTCATATGCAAAAAATCTTTAGCTTATCCCGAAAATAAAGTTAACAAACTGTTGCACGAAAATAAATACACGAACCATTTCTGTCCCAAATAAACTTTACATTTAATTTAAACAGAAGAAATGATAAGTACGTCATCGTTCATCTAAACATAAAAGTTTAAATGTAATGCATTGATATACATATGTATGTATTTCAAAAATAAAAATTGCATTTGTATTGTTCTAAGAATTAGACAAATTTTAATTGCGGTTTAAATGAACTTCTTTTATTATAATTATGTACTGAAAAAAATACATATGCATGTCATCTGTACCTGAAGAAATTCATATATATTTTACTTACACATTTAATCAAACCTATACATTGTAACCTAACCTTAACTCAAAACTAACAGTGTTACAAGCCTTGATTTATATTATTACAGGACGTTAACACCACGAGGTTTCTTATACTATACAGCCTGCAGCGCTTGTATGATGGATGAAATAAGTTGCTCCAGATAAATCAAGGCCCAGGTTTCAAATTTTATCCCTACTTTATATAATAATGACTGATCATTTTATCTTACCTTAAAGATCATTACCTATTATGTTTATTTATAGTTAGTTTCATCTTAGTCGATTTTAGTAAATGTTCAACGCAACACAAAGTATAAATCTGGAATACATATAACATATAACCTTACCCAGTATAACATATAACCTTACCTAGTATAACATATAACCTTACCCAGTATAACATATAACCTTACCTAGTATAACATATAACCTTACCTAGTATAACATGTAACCTTACCTAGTATAACATATAACCTTACCTAGTATAACATATAACCTTACCTAGTATAACATATAACCTTACCTAGTATAACATATAACCTTACCTAGTATAACATGTAACCTTACCTAGTATAACATATAACCTTACCTAGTATAACATATAACCTTACCTAGTATAACATATAACCTTACCTAGTATAACATATAACCTTACCTAGTATAACATATAACCTTACCTAGTATAACATATAACCTTACCTAGTATAACATATAACCTTACCTAGTATAACATATAACCTTACCTAGTATAACATATAACCTTACCTAGTATAACATATAACCTTACCTAGTATAACTAATAACCTTACCTAGTATAACATATAACCTTACCTAGTATAACTAATAACCTTACCTAGTATAACATATAACCTTACCTAGTATAACTAATAACCTTACCCATTATAACATATAACCTTACCCAGTATAACATATAACCTTACCTAGTATAACTAATAACCTTACCTAGTATAACTAATGCAAATCATGATAAAGTCTTAAATAATCAGGACTTTGTACTTACCACAGAAGCTTATGAAGTTCTCACCTGTAAAACCATAAAACAGTGTTAGAATATTTTGTACTACAGTAAGAATGATTTAATAAATCTTGTAAAACAAAAAACTATGTCGCAATAGAGTAGTTGTACAGTACTTCTTTAACACTACTGACAGGACAAAAATAAATATCACTCAATTTTTTTTTTAAAGTGCCACACTTCAGGTACTGTACCAATTGCCTTCATCCCAGATAATTAACAAAAAATCTCCCTAACTTGGGTAACTGAATCTAACTGAAACAAACTTAACCCAACGGTTAGGTTAGGTCTTAACCTAACCTATTCCAACCTACCCAACCCTTCCTAACATAGGAACAGTCAGCCAAAGATCCAGCCACCCCACCCTGAGTCTTGTCCTGGCAATTTTACCTGGCAATACTTGGTAAAGGAAGGCTGTATGTAAAGGTGACTGTGATTGGTGGATCTAGTTTCGGCGGCATTACTCTCAGGATAAATTTTAAACAATCCAAAGGTAGAATTTTTATAATAATAAACTATTAATTAATATTTAAGATCACGAGAAGTTTCCAAAAATGCGTATATTTGGTTAAATAATGTAGAAATTATATTAATGAATTGGCAACTCAACTACAACGAGGAACGAGGACTGCCACACGATTCTCAGATCAAATTTTCTTCATTATTTAACCAAATATAAGAACATTTGGAAACTTCTTATGACCTTAAATAACAATGAATAGTTTATTATTATAAAAATTCTATCTTTGGATTGTTTAAAATTTATCCTGAGAGTAATGCCGCCGAAACTAGATCCACCAATCACAATCACCTTTACATACAGCCTTCCTTTACCAAGTATTGCCAGGAAAAATTGGATCGTTTGCTGACTGTACTTCTTACCTCAAGCAGCCCATATACAGTATGTAGAGTACGAAGATGGTGGAGATGAGAGGCCCAGAAGGAGGTTGGAGTGTGTGAAGGGAGTTTGTTTATGTATAATTATAATCACCTGACTCAGCCATAGAAGAACATCCAGGGGGCCAGGCTATCGGGTGGGCATTTCAGTGTAGCTACCCATATCTTAGAGGCAACACCTACCCTGGCTTCTCTCTAGACTTTCAACACGTAAGTTTAACGAGTACTTATTGTGTACACACGTAGACCCGGGCGGTTGAAGGGTGAATAATACTTCTCACGTCGTACACGAACATTATAATTCGGTCAAACCTGTTGAATGCATTTCATTTAGTATTTCAAATAAGTCATACATAGGCCCTCCTACATAAATGTTTAATCCAATATATATTTACATAACAATCATGGCTATGTAATTAGTCTAATCTTAACACTTACAATGAGTACTCAATTTGCCATATTTCTATATTGTCACACTGATAAATGATGCAATGGCCACAGTCTACCTGTGTACACAATAAGTACAAGTTAAACTTACATGTTGAAAGTCTAGAGAGAAGCCAGGGTAGGTGTTGCCTCTAATATATGGGTAGCTACACTGAAATGCCCACCCGATAGCCTGGCCCCTTGGATGTTCTTCTATGGCTGAGTCAGGTGATTATAATTATACATAAACAAACTCCCTTCACACACTCCAACATCCTTCTGGGCCTCTCATCTCCACCATCTTCGTACTCTACATACTGTATACGGGCTGCTTGCGGTAACAGTCATTCCCAATTTCCCATACCGTTCCATAATGAGAACACTGAACTCCCGAACAATAAGGTCGTGGCGGAGCGTCGACTAGATGGGCTTCGAAGGAGGCTATCCAAGGACACACGGCTGTGACTAGGATACGTAGAGGAAATATATAAACTGCTTGCAGAAGGATATGCTGAATCAGTGCCTCAGTGCCAGTTGGAGTCAGATACTGGACTGGTCTGGTATCTGCCTCATCACCCGGTGTTGAACCCAAATAGGCCAAACAAGGTATGATTAGCTTTTGACTGTGCAGCCAAACACAAAAGGACATCACTGAAAGACCAGGTACTACAAGGTCCAGACTTGAACAACAAATTACTTGGAGTCCTGTTTAGGTTTCGCCAAGGAACTACAGCCATCATGGCAGATGTGGAGGCTATGTACCATCAAATCCATGAAGCGCCAGAACATCGAGATGCGTTAAGATTCCTCTGGTGGGAGAATGGGGACCTGAGTAGAGAGCCAGTAACCTACAGGATGAAGGTGCCCATCTTTGGTGGGGTGTGGAGCCCTTCATGTGCAACTTACGCTCTCCGGCGCACATTTCAAGGCCACAGATCCGAGTTTCCCGACATGGTGGCGCAAGCGGAAGTCAACTTCTACGTTGACGACCTGCTCATGTCGCTGGACTCATCAAATGAAGCATCAATGTTAGCGTGTCAGCCTCGAAGACTGTTGGCGTGTGGAGGATTTCGGTTAACTAAGTGAGCCAGTAATCACAAAGGAGTGTTGGCTACCATCCCACCGGAGGAGAGGCAAAATGCACTGAAGGAAATTGATCTGAGGCAAGACAAATTGCCAATGGAGCGAGCCCTGGGGGTTAGATGGCTCCTGGAAGGTGATCAGCTCGCCATCAAGGTGCAATCAAACTCAAGGCCAGCGACCAGGAGAGGAGTACTAAGCCTGGTCATTTCTATTTATGACCCACTGGGGTTCGTGGCCCCATTCATCATCAGAGCTAAAATATTATTTGAGTGTGAATGCAGGCGTCGATTAGGGTGGGACGAACCTTTGTCGGCTGTTAATCACACGACCTGGCGCACCTGGCTAGGAGAACTGGCCCACCTAGGGAAATTAAGGGTACTCAGATGCCTAAAACAGCATGTGCTAAAGAAATCATCTCAGCACAGTTGCACACCTTCTGCGATGCATCGCAGGCTGCTTACGGTGCGGTGACCTATCTGAGAATGGTAGACTCTGGAGGAAGTATCCAGTGCTCTTCATGTACGGAAGGGCCAAGCTGGCTCCACTCAAGCAACTGACAATACCAAGGCTGGAACTTTGTGCAGCTGTCCTGGCAGTGAACGCTGATCGAACGATTCGCCGAGAATTGACCATGATCATACACGAATCTTAATTTTGGACGGATAGCATGCTAGTCTTGCAGCACATCGCCAATTCGAGCAGACGATTTCAAACGTTTGTAGCCAACAGGATAGCAGTCATACAGGAGCTGTCAAGAACTGACCAGTGGAGACATGTCGGCACATCGCTGAACCCAGCAGATGATGCAACTAGGGGATTACCTGTCCTGGACCTGGTTGCAGGATCTCGGTGGATACGAGGTCCTGACTTTCTACTCAGTGTCGAAGAACAGTGGCCAAAGGGAAAGGAACTGCCACCAGTTCTGAACGACTTACTGTAGGTGAAACGAGAAGTACACCAGAGATCTGTAGTTGCTCTGGCAGTGAGCAAGCAGTCAAAGTGGTCCCTCGCCAAACTGTGGCTCAGGTACTCATCATGGTACCGCTTGGTGAAAGGGGTGGCATGGATTAAAAGGTTCATTTGGTGGCTTGGGTCCAGTACAAGGACCGCAGACCTGCGCCTCAAACTGAAGAGGCTAAACACTGAGGAACTACAGTTGGCTGAGCAGACAATTATAAGATTGGTGCAGAAAGAGGCTTAAGAGAAAGAAATCCAAACTGTCATAAAGGGTGAACTGCCGAAGGACAATAAGCGATATAAACTGGAACCTTACTTGGACGAGCGAACGTTGCTCAGATCAGAGGGATGAAACAAAGGAACCCTTCTTGGGCGAAGTGGTGAGGAGCCAATCTTGCTGCCTAGAGACCACCACATCACCGAAATCATAGTGCGGCAGATGCACGAAGAGAGAGCCGGACATGCCGGACGAGAGCACACGATGGCGTGTGTGAGGCAAAGGTATTGGATTCCCCAGGGCAGACGCTAGAATCATACGACGCTGTGTAGTGTGCCGACGGAACAACTGGAGCAGTAGGCATCAAAGGCAAGCTGACTTACCAATAGATCGTGTCACTCCTGGAAAGGCTCCATTTGCTTACACTGGAACGGACTGTTTTGGTCCATTCATTATCAAGATAGGGAGGAAACAGGTCAAGCGCTGGGGATGTTTGTTTACATGTCTAACTATTAGGGCTGTTCATCTAGAAGTCTTGGCCTCATTAGATGCAGATGCCTTCCTCAACGCAATAACAAGGTCCTCACGACGCAGAGGTACACCAGAGCGTATTAGGTCGGATAATGGGACAAACATGGTACGGGCAGCCAAAGAGCTCAAACTGGCAGTCAAAAGTTGGGGGCAAGATGACAGACTCAGAGGTGCCGTACTGAAAGCACATATTGACTGGGTCTTCAATCCACCAGCTGCCCCATACATGGGGGGAGTATGGGAAAGGCAGATTAGCACAGTAAAGAAGGTCCTGCAGGCGATTGTGGGCTCACAAGTTTTAGACGATGAACGTCTGCAAACACTGTTCTGTGAAGTGGAAGCCATAGTTAACGAGAGGCCAATCACCCCGGTTCCAAACATTCCAAATGAACCAAAGGCTCTCACGCCTGTTGATCTTTTGCACTTAAGTCAAAAGGGTAATCTTCCCTTAGGTGGAAGGTCAATAGGCGAATCATACCACAGAAGGTGGAAGCATGTCCAGTACCTTGCAGATCAATTTTGGAAGAGCTGGCTGACGGAGCACCTCCCTCAACTCAGAACTTGACAAGTGCATTTCAGACCACGGTGCAATATTCGCCCTGGTGACCTAATCATTATTGCAGAAGCAAATAGTCCACGCAACAAATGGCACCTTGGTCGAGTGATGGAAGTCAAGGCTGGCGAGGATGGACCTGTACGACAGGCAGTGGTTAAGACGACGACGTCCACAATGCTGTGACCTGTGACAAAATTATGTTTGTTGGAGGGAGCAATGGATAGGGTTGACGGAGTCGGCCAGGAGAATGAATTGGGCATCCACACATGAAGACAGTGATGTCCGAACGTCAAAGGACCGACATGTCCTAAGGAGTTGATAAGTACTGATAGCCTGAGGGCAGCGACAGTCACAAGAACGTGACAAAGTTAAAGTTGAATACCACCAGCCTGAGGGCAGCATGGTCACAAGAACGTGACAAAGCATTAGGTATCAAAGGCCTGACATGGTTTTGAGCGTGAACGCTCAACGGAGTGGGTGTTACCTCAAGCAGCCCATATACAGTATGTAGAGTACGAAGATGGTGGAGATGAGAGGCCCAGAAGGAGGTTGGAGTGTGTGAAGGGAGTTTGTTTATGTATAATTATAATCACCTGACTCAGCCATAGCTGAACAGCCAGGGGGCCAGGCTATCGGGTGGGCATTTCAGTGTAGCTACCCATATCTTAGAGGCAACACCTACCCTGGCTTCTCTCTAGACTTTCAACACGTAAGTTTAACTAGTACTTATTGTGTACACAGGTAGACTGTGTCCATTGCATCATTTGTCAGTGTGACAATATAGAAATATGGCAAATTGAGTACTCATTGTAAGTGTTAAGATTAGACTAATTACATAACCATGATTGTTATGTAAATATATATTGGATTAAACATTTATGTAGCAGTGCCTATGTATGACTTATTTGACATACTAAATGAATTACTAAAAAAATTAATTCTATCACAAATTCTCATTAATTACACTATCTAGAGCATCCTACTACTGTAACTCAGAGTTTCATCTCTCATATTACCTAACTGTTAATGGAGTAGAGTGATTATAAGCCTTGTTAAACACTTAAAGACTTAAGTTGTTAAAGCACAGTAACAAGATAATAATGACAAAATGTCTTGCCCTTCTCTCTGTATGGAGAAAGACATTACATATACAGCATGTACAGTACACCTTAGTATCACTATTCTTGTGTTTATCTTTCTGAAAGATATAGTTTACATCAAAAACTTGAAGAATATGATAATAGTTCGTCATAGTTTGTTTGCTTTGTAATCGATGACATGAGTGATCCGGCCGATGGCTCCCTCTATTCAGAGATTGTTGTTCTTCTGCTTGGAGTTTTTATTTTATTTATATAAGATTGTGACCAAGTATTAACTCCTCTAGTTCTTTTTTTCTTTTCTTGCCTGACACAATCTCTCATAGAGTGTGAGCAGATTAAACTAACAATCAGAACACATCATCATTCCTGAGTTTACTGTGGTAAAAAATCAAGTAATTTCAAATGTGACATATTTGGCACCCAAAATATCAGTAGCTAGTAATTAGTTATCAAGTGGTAATATATTCCTACAGTTTTTAATATTTCATAACTTACCAGAACTCACCTAAAATACTACAGTTATTTCATATTTTGTTCTCCTAAAAGAGTAGAATTCCTTTCTAAACAAAAGAATCATTCCTACAGTGTAAACCTGACACTAGTGGCGGCCATCTTCCACCCATTTCTAAAGTCATAACTGATAACTCTCAACCTATAGCATTCCTCCTCCACTTTATGTCTGATTCTTGAGGTAACAAAGCTGTTATCTTCTATGAAGCATTTTGCAGGTTGTTGGTAAGGCTGGAACAACATCATGAACACTACTGAAAGGAGTAAATATACTCACTGGTGGTCTGGCTGGCGGCGTCATCCTGAGGTCACTAATTATCACTTAACTGAGATCACTTCATTTTCACTTGGTAAATAATTAGGCGACTAGGCATGTACTTCTTTGTCTTTCTCGGTGGTGATGCTGCAGTACACAGCCAATCATCTCTGATCCGATGCCAGTGTATGATTAGGAGCCCCACGGACCGGTCAGCTGCTCTCACGTCCACAAAAACATAAAATCACACCATATCATAGTAAGTTCTTTCTGTTTGATATGCCGAGGTGTGGAGCCCCATGGCTAGCTAGTTAGGTAAGGTTAGGTAGGTTTCTTTTGTTAGGTTAGTGAAGTCTTCTAACAATGCTTCTCCTGCTTGTTTTTCTTATCAACTAAGGTTTGGTTAGGCTAGGTTTAATTTAGAAAAATAACTACATTTTAACACAGTTGCCATAACTACGACAATGTCCACTATAAAACAAAGTAAAATTGAAGCGTTTTTAAATTCGTTTTCAATGAAAAATCAGCGGCAGCGGAGTCGAAAATAATTACCAATATCACTTATTTCCACTCAGCCGAGATCACTAATATTCACTAAACCAAGATCACCAATTTTCACTTAACCGAGATCACTAATATTCACTTAACCGAGATCACCAATTATCACTTAAGTCACAAAAACACACGTTAAATATCCCATATCTCAAAAAATACATTATCACTTAACACACCGAAGATGTGATTGTTATCGATATTTTTACCAATACGTTTGCGAAAAGTTTGTTTACATCACAGCCGTTGATCTTGGCATAACACTAAATCGTCTCTCTTTTCCACACCATAGTTTTTATCTTAGATGTTTGTAGCGCCATTATTGTAACAATGTTTTACACAGTAGAAGAGGGAACCAGTCCACAGTAGGAGGTTATGTGGGAGTCAGTACACGGTGTCGTCTGCCCGGCACTGGTTGGCGACTGATGGACGGTCAGCACTAACGGGGAACATTCGTTGTCTTGCTAAATTCTTCACCTTCTACTTATTTTATCTTGTCTAGTTTGTGTTCCGTTGTAGTATATTAATAAAATATATTAATAAAATAAATATAAATAAATAGGTGAAAGAAATCTATCAAGAGTCTTATAGTGATAAATATTTAATATAGAAAATTATGGGCCCATAATTTTACAGTTCACGAAATATATTTTTGACGTTCTCGTGAAACACTTGCGATACAGTAGATTTATACATATAATATTATTATTAATATTAAAACTAATTCTGATATTAATATTGTCACAACCAAAGGAAACTTTCGTGTTTATTTGACATATTGTAGAAAGGCAAAGACAATATGGGGGGGGGGGGTGGAATGTGCCACACCGTGTTATCATTTATCTTATATAGCAGTGGTTCTCAACCTTGTTTGCCCCATGCACCCCCTTTCACCATATGGCAGAATGTCATTCCTCCCTCCTTTCCAAGATTGTCTGCCTCAAAAAGTGCATTCCAAATAATATGCATATAATACTGAAAATCCTTTATTTTTTCCATATTAGTACATATACATTTACAATTTTACATGGATTATTTTTATAGTGGAGTTTTACAAATTAAATGCCAATTGAAAATGTTGATGGATTTATAAAACTTGAATAAAAGTAAAATAGTTTTTTTTTTATTTATAATGAATTACTTAACAGACCAAACTGAAGCATAATGAAATAAACAAAAAGTTCAATAGAATACCAGGATATTGTAAATTTATAATTAATTTTATTCAGATGAAGATTACAGTCAATGAGAAACCTGTGATTGTTTTTTCCTCGCCAATTCTGGGATACGCGGAGGAGTGCTTGAAAGGGAACAACGCAGGTCATTTTCTACCTCAAATCTACTACGTTGCTTCGTTTTAATTTGCAACAGAGTTGAAAAGCCTGACTCACAAAGATATATCGACACAAACGGAAGCAATGCACGTATAGCTCTTTCTGCCACTTTTGGGTAGGAATCGCAAATCAAGGGCCAAAATTCTGTGATTGAGTTCTCATCGAACATATCTCTTGCTCCCGAATTAGTTTTCCTTCCCCTGAAAACCTGAATTCCCCCCTGGTTGAGAACCCCTCTTATATAGGATTAACCATGCATTATCACGGAAGTTCGTGGGCTCCTATTAGTAATTTGCCATAATGAACATATCCGTAAAGTTGACAAACACATTATTAATAACAACATTAATGTGTATTCATCACCTATTATTATTTAATTAATTTATTACACCCAGGGGGCGAACCTAGTCACAAGAGCATGCGGTCAAACACTAATATTTTGGTACTCGTGTCCCGCAGGACACACTGTGACTTGTGATATGGAGGCATTGATGTGAGTTAAGGGCAATGGCAGTTCACCCACCAAAGTGTGGGTAAAGTAGAAGAATTATATCTAAATTATTATGTATAAATAGGTGGTGACATAGAGTGATTAGTGACTCCTTATGGTAGCAGGTCCCTGACAGTGGGACAGCCAAGGCAAATGTTGAAGGGTGTTAGCATTGGAACAGCTACAGAGTTTACACGAAGAGAAGCGAGGGACATCCCCCACCTTAGATACTTGCCAGATAGATCTGTTTCCTAACCTAATGTGACCAGAGACAACATTATGTCTGCGGACCATAAGTCCATGTCGACGATACTTGTGTGGATAAGGAAGAAAGTGATCATAGTGTTGGATGGATATACTATCAGCCCATTCACTATCCCTGCGATGGCTTGTAGGGAGAAGAGCAGCAGGAACATATTCACTTTAGGTAGCAGAAGAGGGAGGGTGTAGCCCCAGCACCAGGGAGGGCCAGTCCACAGGCATTCTTTCACGAGACGGTCAACAGTGTCATTGTTTGTTATTCTAACATGAGATGGAACCCACAAAAATGTATGACAAGATAATTATCATGGGGTAAAACTAATAGACGTAACAAATGTTGAATTAAAGGAAGGCTTAGGGGAGGAGAGGGCCTGGATGGCAGATTGAGAATCACAAATGAATATGCCGTTCAATCTCCTCTGGAGGAGACCAGCTGTATCCAAGAGTCCTTATAATTTACTGTAGGTTAAGCTCGACCAGTTTGGAAGTCTACGGCCGACCCAACCTCCCACCGGTGGATCCACATCCAGTGAGAAGTGAGCGCACCCCGCACCCCAGCAGGGAACCGTCGGTGTATAGATGGTGTACGGCGGGGACTGAGGTAGACTAGCTATGGTCTCCCGAGGTAATTGTTTCTGAAGTAGAGTCCACCTTTAAGGTGTGAGTAAAAATGACTGCTGGGCAGGTTATCGTCCTGGGAGGACCCTAATCAACCTCTGCTACGGGTACATCGATATCTAGGTTTTGAAGCATAGAACAAATTATTTTAATGATGGTGAGACCACCCGACCGAAGTAGAGGCCGAAGTGAATTTGGGTCAAGGGAGGTTCTAATGACATGGGAATAATGGGGGGCAAGGTGGGGAGAGTGAAGACATTTGACACTGAAGTAGGAGACATTAGTGTATATTCTCCCAACAAGAGAAGGAAGATTGAGTTGAGTTTACATGTTGACTATCCTGGTGGAGGTGGGACAACCCAGGATAAATCTAATGACTTTATTTTGAAACTTTTCAAGGAGATCTAGGGATTTGGGGGGAATTGACATCGGGTAGGAGAAGGGTAGTCGATAACAGATCGGATAAACAGAATGTAAGCAGTTCTGGATACAGTGATAGAAATCCTGATATCATTGTTAGACGCTGGTGCAGTCGATCTATGAGGTCCCGGACGATGGACTGGACACGTTGTCTTACAGGTGTAGCTGGAATAATCTGTACAGGTGCACCCACGTAGATATACTGCCTACACGGGAGGATAACACTATCCCCCACAGTGAACTCTGGGAGTGTCCCCGGGTTACGAGGAGAGAATACCCCACTCTTGTCTGGGGAGAGGATGAGACCACAAGTAGAAGACGACGCTGAGAATGAGTTGTGGAGGCGTTGAAGATCTTCCGGCGACTCAGAGTGAGGGCAGATATCATCTGCGTAACAGGTAACTGTGGTATCGGAAATGTCAGGAAGAAGAGAAAATAGGCGATGCTTAAGAGTATTAAAGAGCTAAGAACACCACCATGTGTTTCGACACTATCTTTGGGCGTACTCTGTTGGGCTGTGGTGAAGGGCACTAGAAGAATTTATCTTGACCACCTTGCTGATGAGGAATCAGTCCGAACACATTGTTGGAGGGCAATTAGATCATCTCTGGACGACTGGCACTGGTGGAGGCCATATTTATGACGCTTCAGGTGCCATATTCATGACGCTGCAGGTGCCATATTCATGACGCTGCAGGTGCCATACTCATGACGCTTCAGGTGCCATATTCATGACGCTTCAGGTGCCATATTCATGACGCTTCAGGTGCCATATTCATGACGCTTCAGGTGCCATATTCATGACGCTTCAGGTGCCATATTCATGACGCTTCAGGTGCCATATTCATGACGCTTCAGGTGCCATATTCATGACGCTTCAGGTGCCATATTCATGACGCTTCAGGTGCCATATTCATGACGCTTCAGGTGCCATATTCATGACGCTTCAGGTGCCATATTCATGACGCTTCAGGTGCCATATTCATGACGTTTCAGGTGCCATATTCATGACGCTTCAGGTGCCATATTCATGACGCTTCAGGTGCCATATTCATGACGCTTCAGGTGGCATATTCATTACTGTCGTTGAATCTTCTAACAGAAACTTTTTAAAACATTCATTAATATCAGAGTTATGGAATATTATTAAACATAAATTTTCCCACTACCACAGCCCGGGAGAGAGGAGGGTGAGGCTCTATGAGTTGTGAGGGCCGCCCCCTGCATAGGCTAACAGGTTTAAGTAAGACGCAGAGGTCTCCAAACACAGCCATAATCAGAGAGGAACCTGTCCGAGGCTACAGCTACTGATCAACCTGTAAATGAGAACAAGTATAAACCACTCATTAAATGGCAAGACTGTATTAAAGATACAGCCAAACAGGAAATGCTTACAATAGGTGGAACTGCTGCCGACTAACTTCTTGATGTCCTTCACACATTAATGGTGTTTATAATAAATTTAGTTTGCTCACTTCCTCGGTATGTTTTTATTGTAAATTACATGATATTAATTATTTGTTGCTCATGTAAATAGAACGAAATACATCCATAATTTATTGGGTCATGAAAGTCACCCTGTCATAAAAGGACACCATATTGAGACTCCAGCCTCCCCCCCCCCCCCCTAGATTACGTGAGAGTTGCATAAAAAACATTTGCACAGAATCGCTCAGATCTCTCCCATCACGCTAGTCTCGAACACCCTCTCAACCCCCACAACCGCCTCCCGCTCACACACCCATCATCCCCCGGTCCTCCTTTCCTCCTCACTCGTGAATTCTTCCGATTCACGAGTCGATTCTCTCGGGGTTCACACCTCACGGAGAGGGTGGAATGACAACGCTGACTGTAGCAGTCGGAAAAGTCCACAATTGTACATACCAGTCTGGATTACTGAGTACAGACATGATTCAAAAGCTATGTCATCGTGATTATCCAAGTAGACGAGCGCCTTAGACAAGGCACTACAGGGTAGATCTCATTGACAAATTAAAAATACTGAAAGTGATGGAAAACGTGAACCCGGGTCATTTCCTTGTTATGTCACGCACCATCAACACGAGGGGACATAAGGACATAACTACTAACTCACTAAGTTATCATACAGAACGCTTAAGGAACAACTTTTTCACACAGAGGATTGGGCGATTAGGGTTGCTCATTTTTCCCAAGTTTAGAAAATTGTTGGTGGGGGTGTTTTTTCCCATTATTTCGTGACTCCTAATTTCATTGGTGCCAGAATTAATGAAATCCAACATGTTCTAGGGGTCGCGAATCCAAATATAAAAAATGAATTTTTGCGAAAAAACGTCAAAACTCAAGCTTTTTCTCTTATAGATCAGCAATCGCGCTGCTTTTCACTGCTTAACCCTAATGGCTGGCTAGAGCAGCTATTCAGCTTTCCATTGACACCTAATTCGATTGCATGCACCTCTTAGTTGACCTTCTAGTTCAGGTCAAAGGCTTTACCTGCGTTAAGGGAACCAGATTCCAAAATATTCATAGTTTTGACTTTTCCATTTATTCGAAAACACATATCAATATTTTGCCGTCACAGTCTTTTCCATGATATATTTCCCTCTTAAAAAAACAAACATCATTGAAATAGGTCAATAACTCTAGGAGGAGATGCAATTTGAAAGTTCAATCCCCCCTCTATTCAACTCTCACAGTTGCATCAGAGCAGACTTGCTGAAGCCACTCATCTGCTTCCTGTGCTTTTCCACAAGTTGCATGACATCCTGCAGCTGCTGCTCATCCTTCGTGACTGAACCAATGAAGTCCTGCATAAGCTTTATTCCCCTTTCGGCCACGTCATTGGTTACCTTCAGGCTTCTGGAGAAATCTTTCAGCTTCATGAACTCTTCGTTTTTCTCCCAGTCTTCCACCGGTGACATCAGCCATGCTGTGCCGCACACATGATGCTCCTTGAAGATCATCCATGAACGTTCATCTATCAGGTCGGAAAGCCGTGTAGTCTGTTGGATGACCAAGTTGTCGTTGGCGTAGTCGTTTGTTTCTTCTAGGCAGCTCAATTTGGTCGCCATCTCCTTTTTCTCTGCCGCACTCAACTTCTCGCTGCACAGCGACAGAACGACGGTCTGTGGCCTTAGATACCACAGGTGGCGGCTCGCGACCGCCAGCGCCGCATCAGCCACCTCACAGTCCACGGCCCTGTAGCGGAGGAGTTCGTGATGCAGTTGCAGGTCATTCACAGGCGCATCCTCGGCTACTGGTGATTTCAGCCACGCCGGTGTGTACAGCAGAGACACAAAGACCGCCATCCTCTGCAGCTTGACGCACAGGTCACTGCTGAGCTCTAGCTGGTGGCTAAACATGTAGATCTTGAGGTAGTATATGATCTTCGCCATCCAGCGAGCGTGGTGACATGCGCCAGGACGCAGAAAGTGCGTGCCGCGCGGAGGATTCACACCGAGGACGAGGAGCGTTAGTTCTGCCGCTTCTCGGTAATCCTCTCTGGCCCAGTCTGTGACGGTCAGCAGGTAGCTAACGGTCCTGTGTCGGAGGTGACTGAGCCAGTCAGACTCTGGTAGATTTGCAATGTCCAGCCTGAGATACTGAGAGTGATCTAGTTGACTCCACCTTTTCTTAAGAGTCTGGAAGAGAGGGTCCGTAGGGGCCGATGTTTTGCCGAAGATGTTGCTGGCAGCGGCTCTCACCACCAGTTCCATGACGTGGTGTCTGCACCCAAGCCTCAACAGCTGTTTTTCCAGCAGCGCCTCCAGATGGACAACCGCACCTTGGACTCGCCCTGTGTTGGACGACGTTGTATCAAAGCACAGTGCCTTGACGTTTGAAGCGCAGCTCCAGTCCTCGATAGCACGAGCTGTTGCGCGTGCCTGGGTCAGGCCAGTGCCGTCCTTCACTGGCAAGACAGCAAGCAGCTTCCCTTCCTCATGGCCGCGCCCTGAGATGAAGATGGCCTGTCGGTGTTCTTCTCCCACGACGTTCTGAAATGAGAGAAATATAAAAATTCAGACAGATAATGAAGAATTATCAAGGCTGCCTTTTTCTCCAAGCTTTTTGTTAATGATTTGATACATTTCTAACAATATATTACAATAGTCTAGGCTTTGGTAAAATATTAATGTAGTACCTAAACGTGTTCTCACCTTAACCAGCTTACCATCCCAGTGCACCACTGCATGTGGTGGAGGCGTGAAGGCTTCCCTTTGTGCGGCAGCTACCTGACGACGGTGTGAAGCTCGCGCCCGTCTCGCAGTCTCTCTCGAGATCCGGAACTCAGACAGATCGCCTGGCGGGTTAGCAGAGCGCAGCACTGCTGCGACCACCGAAACTATCTGCGAGCAAAAGCAGGCAAGGGTGTCAGTAGAAAATGTCGACTGTTTAAGTGCTTATCAAATAATTAACAGAAATTTCAAACATTCCAAACACATTTATGGATACACTTACTTCGTTATTGGATATCCGAAGACGGCCAGCGAGTTCCTTTAATGCTGGCTCTTGGAGAATGCGACGTGGAAGCTGAACCGTCACATAAGGGTGCTTTGATGTGTACCTGCCAGGTTGTATCGCTGTGTCCTTTTTCTCCATTTCTACTTCCGTTGGGGTGTCAGCCACCACAGAGGTTTGAGGTCTCGAATCACCGCTGCTTGGTTCACAGGCTGCGAACCTTCCCTGTTTCGACCTTTGCTTCTCGACTCGTTCCTCCTGCTTTCTCTTCTTAGCGGCAAAAATCTTATCGTTACCACTCATGAACGCTTTTCTTTCTCCGCGTTGGTCTTGATAGAAGGCGATGTCTTGTTGTTTGTCGGCCGGTGTAAGCAGCCGGTTCTTCTCGATGTCCTCTACGGCGTCCGGTGCTCCGATGTCCCACAACAGGTCAAGTTGAGACTTGAAGTTTTCAACCTTGTCCTTTGCAGCCCTGTCCCGACTTTTTTGTAGACTTCTCCAGTGCTCCCATAACCTTGTCAGCTTCTCCCGGCACCCCCTCTCTGAGATAGTCTTGATGCGAGCTAAATTCCAGAACGTGAGTACGTTTCTCACTGTTTCTTTAAACGTCTCCTGTCTGTCACCAGATTCATTCACTGTGTGAAAGAAGAACTTCAGGACTTGACGCATCGTCGGGAGTTTACTGCCTCTAATTGACGATGCTGGCTGGCCTACTAGATAGATTTCAGTGGCAGAACGGGTAGTGGATGATGTTGGCCTGACAGTCCCCTCAGCATTCTCCCCCGACTGCGACTCACTCTCTTCCATGATTGTATGTATATAAACAGATGAACTCTGTAAGAAAAAAACGTTTTGTAATAAAACAAAATAGGCAAACAAAATAGGGTCACATAAGAGCAATTTAATCACCTGTAGAAAATACAACATAAATAGATAACCATAAATTTACTGCCACACTATATAGCAGATTTGAGTAAATTATAAAATAACACCACAGTACCAACAACAACACAACACATGTCAAAACACTGCAAAGAAGCGCAGGGTTTTAAAGCTGCCAATGTGAACCTAGTGAATTTATAACTCCGTTAACGCAGGTAGGCTACAGCCTTTGACCTGACTTAGAAGGTCAAATAAGAGGTGCAAGCAATCGAATTAGGTGTCAATGGAAAGCTGAATAGCTGCTCTAGCCAGCCATTAGGGTTAAGTAGTGAAAAGCAGCGCGATTGCTGATCTATAAGAGAAAAAGCTTGAGTTTTGACGTTTTTTCGCAAAAATTTATTTTTTATATTTGGATTCGCGACCCCTAGAACATGTTGGATTTCATTAATTCTGGCACCAATGAATTCAGGAGTAACAAAATAATGGGAAAAAACACCCCCACCCACAATTTTAAAAAAGTGTGAAAAAATGAGCAACCCTAATGGGCGTCCTATGGAACGGTCTGCCAACCTAAACTGTGGAATCAATAACAGTACTGGGCTTCAAAACAGACTTTGACAAAATTTTCAAGAATTCTGCACAGGCCACTGGCCACCTCATGTGGGTGACCATTAAGTAACTAAGGCAAATCTCTGGGGTATCTTAACTCCAAAGTCTATATCAACAACACCAACCACTGGAAGAGAGAACAGACTCCTCCCAGCAGAGGTTCTAAACTTTACCCTCGAAGTGGCCGCTGTCATCCAGAGGTGAGATCAACTTTTGATCGATTGGTTTAATTAACAATTTCTTATGTTACGAATCAAACATTTGCTGATAATGTTTTTTGAACGCCAAAATAATCACAGTAGATTCAGAAACAAAGTGATAACCTTTTACATAAACATACATCAATGTGTCTCACCATGATATATATAGATATATATATATATATATATATATATATATATATATATATGTATATATATATATATATATATGTATATATATATATATATATCATGAAACACCCTGCACAGGACAGTAATCATACAGAGAATTAAACTAATACCCGTGAGATAAAAAGGGACATGTCACAAGAGCTTGTACAATCACAGAACAAAAAAAAAATGTGTGTCGGGTGTGACACCCAGCCAGCAGTGGGGCTCGCGGCCAGTGTGTCAGCTAAAATAAAAACACCATGAAATGTATTATAACTGATGAGTAGGAAGGTTGTCCGGTCGATGATGATGATGATAATGAAGTAAAGTGGCAAATGGCTTTGCCATGAGAGAAGCGAGGAAGGAGGGAAAGAAATAATAGAAACGGGAAGTAAAGTAGTAGGGAGCACTGTAATAGCAAGTGGGCTGAGTCAAGGTGAACGATTAGGGTGGTGACCGTACACAGTGCGCGCTCGTGTCGAGTGCTGGTGAGAGGTTACTTCGCTGTGGTACTCCTCTGTATAGCTTGATGCTTGGGCCTGTGTGGTTACCAATGATGATTTGTGTCTCTATTATCAAGGAAGTTACATAGAAAAGAAGTGAAGTCGTTGGGAAGTTCTTGGTTGGTTATTTTGTATTTAAGCCCTAAGTGCCAGACCTATGACCAGAGAATTGGCAGTTGATAGGTGAAGGTCTGGGAACACAGCCCACGAGTCCAGGACCTATGATGAGATCACAGCCAGAATTTGACGGACAGCAGGGTAGCTAGATACTGACGTTATGGCGGCTGGGTTGAATCTGCCAGTGAACCAGATAGTGGCTGCCGTTCTCACCTCTGTCCAACCGCCCAAGTGCCGTCTGCACCAGCAAACAAGCGAGTTAGCAGCGGTAACCAGCCGGAGGATCGTTTCCGCCCTTACACTGGGATTGTATTTCTCTTCAAGTTCCAGGTGTGTTCTCAGTCAGTGGGTCATGATTTTTTCCACGACTTTGCCTGGAGTATGAGTCTGTTGTTGCTCACTGTTTTGTATTTCCTTGGAAGTAACCAGAGGCGAGTGATGCATTAAAAATGTTTCTGAGTTGGTGTAGCATGTTGGCTGGTGTAGGTGCTGGAGCGTGAGTTTGTTTATTTTACTGATGCCCGGGGCCTTGTTCTTGAAACTTTTTATTGTTCTGTGTGTCGTCTGCAGTGATTGGTTTGATCAGTGATGATAGATCGTCGAGAGTGTTTATGTCTGTATTGGGACCTGGTTGACAGATGTGGGTTGTGTGTGTCATGTGATTGGTTACTTGTCGCTCGGTGTTCATACAGAATTTCAGGTTTTCTTCGTGACTTATTTGAAATATTTTTCTCCAATATTTCCTGAAATTGGTTTCTTGTTCTTTCGGCTCTGTTTAATTTGATTTGGTTGCTGTTTAGAATGTAGTTTGATTCATTGACGGAGGTTCCCATTAGGTGTTTAATTTTCCGCCAGAATTGTTTCGGGTTGTGGTAATTTGCTTCTGTGTCTGTTATTAGTTTCTCCCAGTTATTACTATATGTTTCTTAGGACATGTTTCTTAGTTGTTCGTGTATGGTGTATGGCGTCCATCCTTGTTCTATAGGGCTCTGGGTTGGTGTGAGTACCGAGGGTGTGGTAATGTTCGAGGGATGATTTCGTCACCGAGGTCTTCGTTCTCCGTGATCTTTCTGGTCAGTGACAGATAGATGAGGCGAATAGAAAGTCAGGTAGTTGTTTTGGTTTATTTCTGTCTTCAGTACACACTAAGTAATGTGTAGACTGTGCCGCAATGATTGTTATTATCCTAAAACATTAAGTGAAAATAAAATGATATATACACAAACAATAAATAATACATTGGAGGCACAAAGCCTTCATCCGGTGCGGGAGTCGTGTGAAGGAAGGTGCAAGCAGACGGCCGGGCAGAAATTACTTGTTGGTGGTGTGTAAATATGTTAGTTGCGGCATTCTAATATAATTTTCAGGAAGGCAGGGTGATAAAATATGCTCTGAGTTGTTCATAATATACATATTAATCCGAATTTACAAACTCTGGGGCGTGTTGACTCTAGCGTGCTGTAGTGAAGGGCCGTGTTGTGAGTCACATGTGTCTTATTACTGTTCACATTTTTTGTAACAAACTGTGTTGGGTTAAAAGGAAACATTAAATCACTGTTTTTTTCCTTTTTTTATAGCTTGTCTCGGGGTGTGACCGTGGGAGGTATGAGGTGACGTGAATGGTAATTAAGAATAATAACATTTATACTATGCGTAAAAAAAGTTGTTCATGTAAAGTGTACACACACACACACACACACACACACACACACACACATGTATGAAGAAATCACGAATACGGCGCCTGACAATCATATGTGAACTTGTAAACCATGTAGAAAAAATAAAAATAAAATATTGCTTAAGCGCTTTCGTGCATTAACACATCTTCAGAAGCAGATTACACAAAGATACCGAGTCAGACAGAGCTTTGTGTTGTCTCTGTCACACCGTGGGAGCTGCTCCGAGGGTGTGACCGATAGTAGCTGCCTCAGGGATCATATTTACGTTGATAGTTAATACAAGATATCTTCACAAAATACTATTACCTATTTCCTCCTCGTTAACCTGACCTGTGTGTGAGGGGCGACAACAATGACCCTTTATTGTAGTCAACTGTTGCGCTATCATCCTCGACGTTAAGTAACATTACACAAAACTATGAAGTTGGTGGTCGTAATGTTATCATCATCACTACACATGAGAAACAGACAACAAGAGATGGAAAATATCATCATTTACTTTAATCACAAAACTCTACATAATTTATACATGAAAACTCACAACATGTATACAGTGAATCAACAGTTCTCACTGCACTGGATTAAACTGTTTGAGTTACTCACTTAAAATATTTGTTCAAAATTTTTCCTCTTCTTTTTTGCCTACGAGATTAAATACTTATATAACTATTATATTTCACTGAACGTCTACCCAAATAAAGTATTAGTTAACAGGAAATTGAGATAGTTTTTTCTATAAATTTTCTCTGCCTTCTCTTCTCATATCCCTTCTTAAGAAAACTTACTATACCAAACTCTCTAACGTTATAAAGGAGCCCGGAATATTCTATAGGGCTTATTCCCACAATAAGCCTTAAGGAAGAAATAGACCATCAGCACTTCTTGAAATAACGTTCTATGTCGTATCTTTGAACCCTTGGGGAATTACAGTATTTTCCTACATAGTCCCCATCAGTAGGGTGTGGTCGTCCGCTGCTCGTGACCACCCACCCACCTTCTCACAGTCAGTTATAAGCCATACGAGCTTGACCTCAACATCTGAAAGTCATTCCACATAACCAGGAGGAAAACCCATTTGGAATGATTCATCAGCATCATGCAGTTGTTCACAAAATAGTAAACAACTCCCTTATGTGATATGTGGACGATGATAAAATGGTTGTTTTCATATTTTATTTCTATATATTGTTTACATGTTCTTTTACAGGTCAATTTGGTCATCTGTCGTCTCTTGTATTTAAATTTCATCGTTGTGTGCTACGTCTCTTACATACTTTTTGGTTTTATGTATTTATTTCTTCAACAGTTTACGTCACCATAGCGTTTGATTTCCACAATGTTGTCGCGGCAGAACAGTTAACTCCACAACACTTGCTTCTCTACCCCCACGGAGCAGCTAAATTATAAAATGCGGCCAACATCAAGGAGACTAAAATTGTAAATATACTGTAAGAACCTTGGTCATGATTATTGCTTTGACTCGGTGCTGCCACACTCTTGGGGGCAACAGTGCCTGGGTGACCTGAGTCGGCTACTAAACATAATCAAACAAGGGAGACATCGGGGTATACAACTACTCGTTTAAGATATATAGTCCCCTTCACTTGTGCGTTTATAGGCGCTCGTTACATAAACATTCCACAAATCATAATCTTTAAGATATTTGTTTTATTATTGTTTTAATTTGAATCCATAGTATGTTTACTATTGCGAGTTTCCTTCTGTCGAATGTAAACAAACACAGCGCTGCTACACTACACAATACCTGATGAGCCCCTGTAAACGCACAAGTGAAGGGGACTATATATCTTAAACGTGTCCCTCGTCTTAGGAACTTGAGTTATGTGACATGTGATATATTATTCCTTACACACACAGTAACACACAATAACACACAGTAACACACAATAACACACAATAACACACAGTAACACACAATAACACACAGTAACACACAGTAACACACAATAACACACAGTAACACACAGTAACACACAATAACACACAGTAACACACAGTAACACACAATAACACACAGTAACACACAATAACACACAGTAACACACAGTAACACACAATAACACACAGTAACACACAATAACACACAGTAACACACAATAACACACAATAACACACAGTAACACACAGTAACACACACACAGTAACACACAATAACACACAGTAACACACAATAACACACAGTAACACACAATAACACACAGTAACACACAATAACACACAGTAACACACAGTAACACACAATAACACCCAGTAACACACAGTAACACACAATAACAACACACAATAACACACAGTAACACACAATAACACACAATAACACACAGTAACACACAATAACACACAATAACACACAGTAACACACAATAACACACAGTAACACACAGTAACACACAATAACACACAGTAACACACAATAACACACAGTAACACACAGTAACACACAGTAACACACAATAACACACAGTAACACACAATAACACACAGTAACACACAATAACACACAATAACACACAGTAACACACAGTAACACACAATAACACACAGTAACACACAATAACACACAGTAACACACAATAACACACAGTAACACACAATAACACACAATAACACACAGTAACACACAGTAACACACAATAACACACAGTAACACACAATAACACACAGTAACACACAATAACACACAATAACACACAATAACACACAATAACACACAATAACACAGACACACAGTGACACACAATAACACCCAGTAACACACAATAACACACAGTAACACACAATAACACACAGTAACACACAGTGACACACAATAACACACAGTAACACACAATAACACACAATAACACACAGTAACACACAATAACACACAGTAACACACAGTAACACACAATAACACACAGTAACACACAGTGACACACAATAACACACAATAACACACAATAACACACAGTAACACACAATAACACACAGTAACACACAGTGACACACAATAACACACAGTAACACACAGTGACACACAATAACACACAGTAACACACAATAACACCCAGTAACACACAGTAACACACAATAACACACAGTAACACACAATAACACACATAACACACAATAACACACAATAACACACAATAACACATCCTAGGGTCACTATCCTCCCTTAATACTTATCCTCGTCACCCTCATAAATCATCCTATAAAATTAAACAATCTCTCTAAAAGCCAATTAATTCACCTGTAATAAATTACTTCAAGAACCAGAACTTTATAACAAATAAACTTCCTTAATGAACCACTGGAGGGGTGATGATTTACAGGTAAGTTGTGTTGTTGTCGGCTCGTTTGATAAGCTCGAGTCATAGTGGGAGCAGCCAGCCAGTGTGTGTGTGTGGGTGTACTGATGACCTCTCTCTCTCTCTCTCTCTCAGCGTCCATGTGAATATTTA